>LUCM01008550.1:0-18686 GCA_008360955.1 Fasciolopsis buskii
AAACAGCATAAGAACGAAACTAGAAAAACTTCCTCGTCATCGTCGGCAACCATATAGAATATCGTTTCCTCCCAAATGTACTTTCTCCTTATGTCCTACTTGACTGACGTACGAACATTTTACAACGAGTCCTAGTTTGAATCGAATTGCTACAATAAACGTTATAACTCAGTGTGCGCCTTCTCACCCTTCGACGAAGAGCTTCCATGCACACTCCTGTTGCTACAGATTCGATTCTGGTGAGAAATATCAATATATATATATATATTTGGAGGCGCACACTGAGGCATACTTATAAATATATCCATGTAGGAAAATTGAATCTCACAGTTGTCGGCTTCCTGAATTGGTTTCTCAGGCAGGATCGCATGTTTATGAGATGCATCATGAGGGATAATGTCAAAATACGTCTTCAATAAGGCGTGAAGTTTATTGAATGATAAAGTGAAAACTACATAGAAATCACCCACTTGTCCGGCACAAAAGATAATCCAAAAAATTGGGATGATGAACAAGATTATGTGATTCCAATTTTCATCTATTGCTCGCACGTGGTTTTTATCGCAGTAAAATGTACTGGAACTCGGTCCAATTTGTGTTGAACATAAGCGGGTTAATAGTGCTAGCTTTTGGTTTTATGACCTTGAGGTCAGTATTAAATACATACGAAAGTTTCTCGTCTGCATTCCTTTAGGAATGTAATAATAGAAAATAGGCATATTACCAAATGAAACTGAGTTCAACCGTTAGAAATTGCCTGATGAAATGTCATTACCACATAGGTTCCATGCAAATTACAGTTGTCTGTTCTCATCTTTCATGCAAAGCTTTAATTGACACTGGTTTGTGGCTATCTCACATTCAAAAAGAAGTGGCACTAGGTGATTTTTATCAGGATGAAAACTAATGAAGCATGTACTGTTAATTTATGGGAACGAGGCTTATTATTCAGTACCAAGCAGAATAGACAAAGATGGAAGTAAGCACCAATTGGACCGCATGTACTTACCATTTTCAGCTTTTTCTTCGCAATCATTCTCTTTGCATCTTGGCTGTTCTGTCACCGTGGCATCGTAATCCCCATAATGAGCAACCGTGTCTCCAGCCGGTGCACTATATGCAGCCAAAGCTGCACATACCACGGTTGTCGGTGAATCAGTTTCTACCGGAACATCCCACGCGTTGAAGTATGTTAGTCGAGATAGTTTTTCAGGTTCTGGGGGCCGAGTGAATAGCGAAACCACAACCATGACAAGACTCGTGAGCAAAAATGACAGGACCGCAAAATACATGTAATGTAATCGAGCTACTATTTCTGGCCGATTGTCCGGTTCACTGCAAACGGGTTCGTGGTAAACAACAGTTAGAATGAGACGAATCAACCCGACAATTAGACCAGTCATCAAAGCAAAGAATGCACCCTGATAAACCGCGATTCAATTGTGGCGATGGTGGATGAAGTTTCCAGTAGATTGAGCACGTGACATGCGTGATATCAGAGAGGGAGAGGGAAATGCAGACAAAACGAATGAGAAAAAAAGCAAATAACTATGTTGATACTCGTCAAACACAAATATTTGCCTCACCACTACAACGACAATTCGCGCATTCAAAAGTTACAGTATACTAGACTGAATGATCACGACTTTTAAGGAGGTTCAGTAAGACAGAAAATACCGAAAAGAACGAATGAATTATTTAGTGTCCAAAAATGTTTTTAAAAATTGACGCTAGTCGGACAAATAACGATAACTAAAACGAAAAGGCTGGAAAATGAAGAATTTCTAACGGGTTTTCAGTGACATGACTACATCGTTGCATTGGCGTACAGAGTTTCAGTTGTGCTGCTTTTCATAACTAGTCGCGTTACCAAATTTAGCAATGTGTTAACAATATAAAATAATAATATAGATGAAATCCAATAATAAAAATTCAACCGAGAAGAAAAGTCATGAAATAGAGACTGGTGAGCTCACCTTTGCTGGTGACGAAACGTTTGTGACTCAAGCGTCAACCTTAGTGGTCACACCATTCAATATGAGCAACGAAACATGTCAGTATTCAAAGTCGAAACATATTCAACTTACACGTTGACAGATATTGTGAGACCAAGTCAGTCTATTAGTATGGATTTATTTTGCTGGCGATAACTCGTCAGTATTCTGATTGTTATCTAAAGCACACAGTTTGGAAGCCACAAACGCAGCTGGACAATGAACTCTGTTAAGGTAAAATCGCAGATATCTAGACAAAGAGGGCATCATGATTTCTTAAATACCGCTCTCTACGTTCAGCTACTGATATCTTGATCAGTAGACAAAAGTGACTCGCAAATTCTGGGAGGCCCGCAGAAATTTTTCACATCGATCCTGCGATCAAAAGTCATGTAAAGATACGAACGAAGATTTTATCCACTCGGAGCTTTGTCACTCACCGGTTCCGTACAGCGACGCCATAGTATAGCTATTAAATACACTGCAGCAATAGGTGGTGCCAAACAAGCGGCAACACCTTGGATGTACATGTACAATTGACCACCTTGTGTTCGTTGAATCACCGGAACCCAGAGAATACTAACCGCGACCAGGAAGACAACAAATATTCTGAAACACCAGAGACAGCAAAGGTATGTAGTTGAGCACATTGGGAAAACATCTACTAGCGCCACAGCTAAAACGGGATGTATGATGAAAACAATCACAAAAGGCCGTGGTGCATCCGGATTAGGTTTTATTAGTCCCGAACCCACTGCGGCCTAATAGAACGGAAAATACAAAAGAAAACCTGTCTCCCCAACATGTTTTAACAAATTGGACACTGAATAGACTGTAAACCGAATCGTGTGTTTTAATGAACGGGATAACGAAACAAAAAGGACAATTAAACAAGTGCATGAAAAATGCGTCTGTATTAACTGCAAGACTGCTTCAACGTGAAAAAGTTACGACTGGTCATAGAACGATTCCTAACCGTAAAACTTTCAGCTAAGAGCCAAGAGAACACACAAATACCAAAAAACAAGAACCCCAATAGAGAAACTTGAATGCACGAACTATGAAATTTGTATCGGTGAAACCATTCAAATAGACCAACATAAATTGGCTAAAAGAAAACTTTACCTAGGTTATCTAGTATTCGTTCACGAGTATCAAGTAGGACATATATTCAATCAGGACAGGGTAGAGATTATATACCGAATAATCAACAGACGCCCAACGGAGTATTTTGAACTCCGATGCTCTTCATATCAACTACACAGTTAAATGACGAGCAAACTCAGAGAGCCAGAAATCAAATTAGCAGTTTGAAATCATACTGCATCGCAATACTGAGTGTGAATCCTCTATACTAGTGCATTTACACGTCTGAGTCACCGAAGATTCAAACACTTCAAATGGAACAAACGCCTTGAACTCAAGGGTGCTAAATTCTGAAGCAAAGCGTCAACCCCCGACGGTGGAGATCAAGCGAAATAACCAAACGTATAGTTTCAAGCTCAAAGTATTCCAATGCGTGCAAGGTTAAAGGGAATGACAACCCTATAAATAATAACTACCATTATCTATGGACAAACACTAACGGAAACATCTCGAATGGTGATGAAACTTGCGCGGCCTCACTGCTGAGGTCCGCGACCATTACACACATGAGAACAAACATCGTTCAGTGGAAGCAACACTGACCTTCAGAACCAATAGGAATAGTGAGTTTCTATTTAAAATTCATTTTGTGTTTTGATTCACACACGGCAATCTGCTACTCTCACACTTCTATAGCTATCACATAGTAAAACCGTTTAAGAGTCGAAGAAACATGAAATTCACGCAGCCCCTGAACTGAATCGAAAACGAAGGTTGCAAAAAGATGACGAATTTGAGGTATGTTGCTCAGTGCCAATACTGAACGTCGAGCTGTGGCGAAATCCGGATATCGAATCGATTCCCAGCATATCTACTAACACAAGAAAAGCAGTGCATGGCTTACTGTCGTACCGCTTCGTCACTTACCACCGGATAATGAAAACAAACATCAGTACTCGTTTCACCTAAGTCATCATGTAAGAAACCCAGCAGTGTTCATCAGCTGCCCGTGACAAAATGAGCTAATAAGACGAAGACCAGCTATGATGAGTGACGAACACCAATAAACTGTAAAACTTAACGCACCGCACTGTATTCCTTTCATTGGAATAAAATCCACAAACAGAATTTTGAAATGGTAAAAAAGCAAATTAATTGTAACATTTGTAAAGACGTTGCGTAATGGAATCATCAGAACAAATATGCATTACTGTTACCAATTGAACACTTACCGACCAACCAAAACCAACTCGGAGTCCCGAGCCCGCCTGCGAAATCGTTGGTACACGTCCATAGTGAACAAGGTGCTTGCCGAGTTGAAAATAGATGTCAAGTCAGAAATCAATGCAGCCAGCATGACCGCTAACATCAACCCACGTAGACCTATAGGTATGGTTGAGGTGAATGTGTATTTGCGTGTGACTAGATCATAGTCAATGAAAGTTGCTGCAATGTCGACCACTGAATAAGAGTTGAACCTCTTGCAAAGTATTTTACATGTGAGCATCAGATCTGCGGCTACTCATTAAGATGGGTCAACATGGGAACTAATCTACGTATGGACATGCATATAGATATGTGCACAAATTCGAGTACATTCCATGTGTCATCGGAACCACGGCGATGAACGAAAACAACGACAGCGGGAGAGAAAAGCAAAGGAAGTAACACGTGTGGTTCACAAGATGTGAAAGTTCATCTATTCTCCACATTCACGTTGTTGGCAATCCATCGGAATCCATGATTCATAAATTTTACGCCGATGACGCCACCCTTTATTGTTTTCTTTCTTACTGCACTCCTCACCGTGCAAACACCAACATCGACCGTGGCCGCAGCGTCACCAGTGTCTCTGAAACACATCTCCACCCGAAGCTTCAATAGCCATGCCACATTCAGTGCTCACGGAACCTTTTTTTCAGTTTCCTTAAAAAGTCCTTTCTTTCTTCTCACATTTTTCCTTTCACTTATCCACTCCATCGACTCTGTTTCTATAACCAGCTCATCCACTAGTTCTTCACTGTGTTCTCTTCATGTCTGAGCTTGATTCCCGCGCCCAGCTCAAAGTCGGTTTTCTGTTTCGCATTTCTTCATTCCACCTCACCTCCAACTTTTCAAAACTTAAATCCACCCCAAATTGAACACTGCAATCACGTGTGGGGCGTGGCTCCATCTACTTCGCGTTCTCTTCTTGACCGGGTTTACAGAAAGGTCATCTGCCTGATCGACGATCCTTCACTAACATCTGCTTTTGAGTCACCAGTCCATTGTCGGGCTGTTGCTTCGTTAGCACTTTTCTACATTTATTATTTTGTCATTTGTCCTTCGGCATTTAAATCAGCAATTGTTCTTCGTGCAACATGTTCTCGCACACAGGCAGTAAGTAACACTTATCAGGTTTCTGTTACTCGGAGTCATACTTCTTTATTTGTTTCCTTTTGCTCAAGGACTTTCAAATTGTGGAACACTCCCGCTTTCTGTATTTCTCCAATTACAACCTCTCACTTTTCAAGAGCAGCATCAATAAACCGGTTCTCACGTTAATGTTCCAATTACTTTACCCCATAACAGCATATCTTCTGACCATGAGGTTTACCTTTCACTGTATTTCACTTTACATGCAATAAAAAAGCAGTTACAGCAAATTCACCCATTGCTTCCCTCTGGAGCAAGTACCTCAAGGAATTCGCACAATTGGTTTGTTCAAACCATAGGAAATTTATGGTATACGTCCTCGAAATATTCGTCGACAATAAACGACAGTGAAAGTCGAACGAGCGATGCAAAGTATTTGAACAATGGCAAATTTATTCTCAGCAAAAAGGACAGTTTTTATGGCAAGTAAAAGGAATGATTGTATAAGCCATCGGATAATCTGTATTACTAGTTTAAACGTCAGTTTTTATTTCGTTTAGGTCAAGTGATCAAAAGAAGCTCAAAAAAGTAACAAAATATTTTCACGCACATTCTCGTATTAGAACCAATGATATGTAGTGAAAAATTTGTATTTATTATTCCACGATAACCTAACACACTAACAGGCACCTATTCAACCTTAGTAATTCAAATTAACACAGGGAGTGTGATGGAGCAACAAAAATATTGAAATGATCCCACCTATTCCAAGCGATGCGAATAATGAACGAGATATGTCTAAATATACCAAACGAGTGGTTATAATCGACTAATCTACTCACCAGATGGCATCATACCAAACACCAATTTGGGGTAGGCCATGTCCGCACAACTACTACGCTGACCACATTTGCTGAAGCAGTCATCGCCAGGTAGACACGCAATTTCATCTCGAAAAAAAGACAAACGAAAGATTAGTTGCAATACTGATCCAGGAACAAGAGTACCGTATTGAACAATATAAAACCCAACGACTGTCATAATTATAATACAGAAATAAACGTAGTTTTGATCCAAAGGAATCACAACATATACGCCCGAAGGCGAAGGCTTGCACAGATAGGACGCGAAAATAATTGTAAACGCCATAAAAAGTCCTCATTCCATATGCGCTTCTTGTTGTCTAGGTTCGTGATAGACAACATCAGTCTCCTAAGTTTGTATGTGCTTAATTTAGTCCCAGATGATTTCTTCACCATGCTCAGAATTGCAGCAATTCTCATTATCGGTAGTTCAAAGTTAAGGAGAATTTCTATATTTTCACACAAAGAATAACGAGCAATGCCCTAGGGCGATTAAATGTACAACTAAGAGTCCAAAGAAAAGGTTGCAGAGGAACAAGCAAGGAAAGTTTGTATAACGTAGTCCAGACTTTCTGTCCCTTAAGCACAGATGAAAATGCAAGTTGACGACCAAGTTGGTCTTCGTTGTTTCGTACTCATACTATTACATCACAACATACTTGACGGAATTTTTCTTAGGAGGGATTGAATTAGTCAGATAAAAATATCGATGTGGAAGGGATTTGGTATGTTACATGCATCATCCAAATACAGATGAACGTGTTGTGTTAATGGTTTGGTAGTCTAAGATTTTCGTTCGACCGCAAGGTGGGCCAGAGGAGTAGAAGGGCAACCACAGATTGTTTTTGGGCGCACAGTGGAGAATTGTGAAGACGGATTGCGATAGCTTCGGCAGTTCTCAGACTGAAATTGAGTAGGAATGGGGATACAGGGCAGCTATACCGTATTTCACTGAATAAGAAGAAGGGTGTCGAGAATTGGTCATAAGCCCTAACCCGACCTGAGGTATGATAGTACAACTTCTTTGAGGACCGGCACATACTCCTCAGGTATTCCATTTCTCAACAAACGGTGCCATAGTGCAGACCTATCAAGAGAGTCAAAGGCTGAGCAAATGTCATAGAACACGGTGATCGTTGGTCATGGCAAATACTGTGGAGCCTGGTACTTTCACAAATTCTGTCCTTTTCGCACTCACCAATGCAAACAGTGCCATCATGTGGGCCACAAGGAAGGCTTCTGCCAATCCAAAAGGTTTTCACGATCAGCTCGTTTCAGCCCAGACAAGCCGAAGTCAACTAACGACCGCGCGAGCGTTTATTCATTCGGCCTTGTGGTTGCCTGTCGATTAAACGTCGCTGACTGCAGAAAGTTTGCAACAATCAACATAAACAACCGTCCTGCCTGCTTTCAACTGGATACTGCGTAAGACATTAGTCATATCCAAATCAACTTGGCACGACATTGGTATACCACCTTTCCAAACCACTTTAATCATGGCTACAACTGCCTGTGCCGGTGCTTTGGATCTAGTCGGACAGCGCCAGTGTACAATCAAATACAACGACAAACTGATATCGACGCTGTGCTATGTGGCAAAATCTGATATCAACTTGCTTGGCGCTGATTGGCTGGAAGAATTGGGCCTCAGAAAATTGTTGATAGACACCTTCTGCAAATCCGCTCAGAAATCCCAGCAGCACACGCGCTCGCCTCCAAACCACCCTCGGTCAAACGGTCAGTCGGAGAAACTTGTTGTTGCACTCAAACGACCTCTGGTCAAGCCGCAAGAAGAGGGAGCAACGAAGAAAGACTTGCAAAAATTCCTCACAACTACAAACTCAAGCACACCGGGAGGTATCTCCACAGCTGAAATATCAATGAGCCGAAAGCTGAAAACCATCTGCGATGCTTTATCGCTGAGTTCACCAACTTATCCCAGCGTGCCGAAAGACGGCCTGTCTGAAGGTTCATTGGTCTACGTCAGAGATTACAGACCCGGTCATCCAGGCTGGACGGAGGGAATCATTCAAGGCAAGAAGGATCCCGGTTGTATGAGGTCGCTGTTGCAACCGGAACTTGGATCAGACACAAAAACCAAACAAGGACTCTCCGGTGAACACAGGTACGAAAGTGCTCCTGGAAATACTTTTAGACACGTTCTAATTGATGAAAACGCCAGCGACAACGAACACAAGAGATATAAACCTACTCCCTCGAAGATGGTCCGATCATCTACGCCGTCAAACGAGGCGATTGCACGTAAATCCAAGGGAAGCGGCATATCAGTAACTTCTTTTTAAACAATAATGGGAGGTGTTATGGTCGATGACCATTCTAGGGTTTTTGGTGCCGCCGATTTCATTCCTGCTATTAAGTTTCCAAAAGAACCTGTCCTTTTCTCAATATTTCGAAACTGACGTTGTTTTAAATATTACGCGGTTGAGTATTTTTATGTCCGCGAAAAGATTCATAAAAACCCGTTCTGTGATTGGCTAGTCCACACATCGATCAAGGCCACCCAACAAAACTATATAAACGATAGAGCTCACTTGTGTTGGTGGGTCACCAATAAACGCGCGGCAGTGTTCGTCTTCTCTCTTCCGCTAGCGGGCTGAGCTAGCTGTTCGTATTTCGCGCCGCCTACTGTTCCGTGTGACTGCTCATTCAAGGGAGCAGCAGTTCTGTAACATTCGTTGTGCGACTACGGGCCTTGAGTCTTGAGCCCGAACTTTTTGTGTCTCCAACCTCTGTGTATGTTCGTGTCCTATTAGACCACAGGCTGTGTGCTCCTGTGCTATCGTGCGCCGCGAGTACTTGTGTCATGTGCCTCAGTGTGTGCATAGACCAACCAAACTCGGCAACGTAACAAGACGGTTCAGTTCGGCGATCGGTACACAGGAAAGCCACGTGGAATGAACAATACTTCCACTCTCAGCTTTGTATCCCTTAATGCGAAGGGTCAAAAAATAATTAGGTGTCTAATCACCAGAGCAAAAGCAATATGCATAGAAGATATTCTTGAGACAGAACTTCAGATGGTAAGAAGAGTATTCATTGAAAATGGCTTCCCAAGTGGGTTAATTGATAAGATATTGGAGACAGAAAATGAAGTTCACAAGAAGGCGACGGTAGAGAAAAAGCCACTACACATATCTCTGTCACTCAAAGGGAGAGAGCACGACGAAGACTGACTAAGGCTAACAGTAAGACATTCTACGCAACTGAGCTACGAATCCTGTTCAAATCTCGCCTCGTAGTGTCATCAAGGTTGAAAGACGAAGTTCCTGATTCTGCAGCCTCGTTATGTGTTTATTCATTCACATGCTACTGTGGGACAATGTACATCGGCCGCAAGACCAGGTGCTTGTCTAAACTCATTCGTGCGCACCACCCTGTATAGTTGGGCATTGGAATAATTAAGTCACTTAATACTGCAGTCGTTTCACACCTAGCACAGACTAACCACACCGAAAATGCGACGCAAGCTTTCCGGACCCTGTATAAGGTCAGCGATCAACAGTTTGAGAACTGCCGAAGCTGTCGCAATCCGTCTTCACAATCCTCCACTGTGCGCCCAAAAACAATCTGTGGTTGCCCTTCTACTCCTCTGGCCCACCTTGTGGTCGAACGAAAATCTTAGACTACCAAACCATTAACACAACACGTTCATCTGTATTTGGATGATGCATGTAACATACCAAATCCCTTCCACATCGATATTTTTGTCTGACTAATTCAATCCCTCCTAAGAAAAATTCCGTCAAGTATGTTGTGATGTAATAGTATGAGCACGAAACACTGAAAACCAACTTAATCACCATCTTGTGCTTTCTCAATGTGCTCAGTGGGCGTTTTCAGGGAAAGATGATAATGATGAGTTTGTTGCGAAACAAATTAACCGCTTTACGAAGACATGCACGCCAACATTCTTGCACCATACACACACGTTGGCTCTTCTAGTCTCAGCCTCCGTCCTCTCTTGCTTACATATCTTCACATTTTTCTTCAGTCGAACACGGTTTTTGTCTTACCGGTCTTACTCCACTATCCCTGTTATCCCTCCGGTGCTATTAGAGAAAAGCTGAACGATTCTGCCGTGGTGTTTGTCTAATTACTCGTGTTTCTTTTATCCCGTTCGCTTATTCGGCCAACGCTATACATCCTACACAAGTGCCAGTGAGGCTTTTGTACCGAAGGTCCTCCTGTGTCAATCACTTTACTTGTTGCATCGACTACAGAACTAGATTGTTTTACACACTACTTTTCTGAATCAGTCTCTACAAAATCTATCGGCCGAGTACTGGAAAACAAAGACCTGGTCACTTCCGAACGACGGGCTAGATTTCCCTCCTTCAAACCTTATTAACTTCTGCCGTTTCACCATCTCTATCACTGTACTGTCGACAGTGAAAATTTTTAATTCCTCATTTCCTTGTCGCTATCAAGAGCCGAAACATATATGGCGCAATCTGTATTCAACAGCTGGCACTGATTTTCGTCCGAATCATCCTTTTAAAATGGTCACATTTAGCACTGAAAAACGGATGTTTCTTGAACAACAGACGCGGTTAACTCAAACGCTAGAACGTCTAGCTATCGACTGCGTTGTATCCGAAGAACTCTCGTTCAAGAATCAATTTCTGTCATTTGGTTGAAATTCCTATGCAGCTTTTCTAAGGTTTAAACAACAGATATCTGAGCAAACTGCGGATGTGGTTGCTGGTTCTGCTGGTGTCGGAGTGGATCTCCGCGAAAGAGTTGAAGCTGCACTACATGACTGGATCTCAATTGACAGTCGGTTATGCAAAGTAATACTTAGAGGTACGTTCAGAGCAAGCAGTCATTGTCCCGAAGGACGAAATTTATTCGTCGTATCGGCTTGCAGCCCTGCAGATTGCAGCTCAGCTGTACTTGAATATATCTACGAAAAGTTGAACGACTTCCATGTAAGGCAAACTGGACTAATATCGTGATTTTAGCACGAGACATGACCACTACAAGAAGTTGGTTGTGCTCCAATCAGACACGTTTGGGAGGCCCTTTCGACCTCGATTCCTGTCTCCTGGAAAACTAATGTTGGTTCTGTATTCAACTCACTGCCGATTTCATGCCTACGATCATTTGAGACGTTGGAATACTCGGTATGTCATCTATCGGCCCCCTTCTTCCAAACAGTAATAGCCCTGAATCAATCACATCGCCATTAGCTACCAACAGCTGGGCTGCTCACGAAATTGTCGGCTATACTGGACCTCTCACCTCGATTTCCATCATGTTCCAGTCCTCACTAAGCTCTCCAATGCTTTTCGATGAGGGCTTTAAGCGAACGATGTGGTGGTGGTTACGATGTGCTAAATTCTATAACCAGATCTGATCATCAGTTATTCGAAACATGGTAGTTACAAAGGGGCACTCAGTGTCATCTAATTAAACCAACCTGCGTTGTTCACATACAAAAAATTTACTATCGGTTTAGTGAGTTGTGCTCTGATTGGACATTTTATGACACGTGGTTTCTGATGAACATCTGCGCCTTCTTCAAGCACGCTAGTCTGTCCCGGCTGATAACCAGCATAATGAGACGAAACTGGTGATAAGACACAAACTCAATGCAAGTCTAAGCAAACCACGTGATATGGTGGTGTCGACGAGGATAAGGGAAGAAATATGCTTTTGTTTCATCTCACTCGAGTCTCCGGTAGAAGGAAACTGTGTGAACGAAACGTTCACCGTAGACAGTTCACTGTTCCGAAATCAACAACGGATTCTAGCATGCTGGAAGGACCATTTGAAAGCATAGTTTAGCTGCTATCAGTGTCTGCCTATTCCATCGATTTTCCGGCACATGTTTCCAGATCGTTTTGGTAGACCCACCTTCTGAGGCTGGTACTTGCAAGGAAATCCAAGTGCCATACAAGTAAAAAGTGTCAGGCTCTGATGGCTTTCTTCATCTCTGTTAAAAAATGGTGAACATTCGGAATTTTTCAGGAGGTTCATTTCGTGGGAAGAATCAATGTTTGCCCTTATTGTCAAAAAGGGATCACTTAATGATTGCACTAAACATGAAGGTATTAATCTTATCCCAGTTGCGTCCCTGTTCTCGTCTGACATTTGATGCAGGAAAAGTAAACTCACCAGGAGCAACCTAGGTTTCCCAAAGGTCGTATATTTGTCAATCCGATCTTGACGCGCTGGCAGTTGATAGATCAGCGTTATACTTTCAACAGCCAACGATCATTGTGTTTTAGCGCTTTCATCAACAGGTATGAGCTTTCGGCAAATGCATTTGAGGAGCATGTCGTTTCCAAACAGCTCAACCGCCGTACAACAGTTCGAGTGAGGCCCTCTGACTACCATTCATATTCACTTCTCTTTTGGTGACATCTCTTTTATAACCAGTCGCATTCTTTACTAACGACTGATCTGTATAAATCCATTCGATCGCTGTTATCATGTGGAAACACGGGAGGGACTGAACGGACACCCCATATAATGCCTATGTTATCTTAGTACCTATATATAAAATAACAAATATGCAAGTGCCAAAAAGGTATTACTTCGAGTCATTGGCTTTCTTGGTTACAATAGGGATAACAATAAAGTATAATACAATTAAAATATAATTACTGACACAAGAAAAAATATATCGTTCTCGGACTGCGTAAAACGTAACTTCCAGGGCAGTATGGGTAATCCAGACCACACAGTAATCGCAGTGATCGATGTTTCGGTAGCTCCCATACTGGAATCAAACTGATATGTAGTTACGAGGTGAACGAGTACGTTGTGCAAGCAGACATGTGCTTTTTTGTTGACGAAGAAACTGAGCTGTTCTGATTAACTTTGACTCCAAATATGCACATTGCTGGACTGGCATGCGGACGAAAGAATTACCTGAGTTCAAGGTTACTCACTTATCAGCCCACTCAGAGTGACAGAAAGCAGCGTTCACCCATACCCATCCAAATACAAACACAAGTACAAGCATACATTATCTCGTGATTCCTTTCAAAACTAGATAACATATGCGTATACAAACCAGTCATTCAGAAGCGAAAACTTTAACATAAAACCACGATATGATGCAAATTAGCCTTGATTTAACCGCGGTTCCCTTCCTGAATAATCCAACGCATCCCCAACAGAGGAGATAAGAAATTTAAAAAAATAATGGACACTCAATTATCAGTTGGCTGTTGTTGTTTTCGTTGCACTGGTATTTACGAATGGTGAAGGAAACATTTCGTATTAGCAACCAGACGCCGAAGCACGTTATCCATATAAAATCTATCATTACTGTTCAGTTTCCTGCTGGAATTGGCGGGTAAATGTGTGTTAGTCTCGAATCGTTCATCGCCTATTTTATCACCGGGACAACGATTTTGAATAGCAGGCTAAAATTTCAAGCCCTGGGGTCTACCGAGCACATTCTTGTCGTGCTACGTAATCGTTTTGTTAGCGCGACAAAAATCGGTGATCTAAGTTCCGTTTGGGAGCACGTTATTCTGATTAAAAACTCCGAATTAACGGTTTACCTCCATCCTGTTCTATCCTATAATGGATCAATTGAATCAAAATAAATGCAAAACTAGTTTCACAATATCATGCAGATTTGTAATTATTCTGTCTTTATGATGTACTACACGGCTAGGATTCATCCCAGTTAGAAAGAACACATTTTACGCACCATCTTTCCTCCCAAATACAACTGTCAGCGAAAGCATTACTCTGCCGGAATCTTAGAGTTAATTGAAATCGAGGAAAAATGAATATTATATGATGTTGTATAATGTTTAATCAACACTACAGCGCGTACCAAGACGAAAGGTACTCCTTCGAGTGCGTTTACCGATTTTTCTCATGGTCAAACCATAGCTCATTCACATCTGTATCGGAACACTGGCTTACAACTTCACTCTATCAGGTATATCTGCACGTTGGATGGAAGTTTACGCTATGATGTTTGATGTTTGGATCGAATAATTGAAATCCATCTACGAGTTTAATTGGTATAGTTAATTTTCGGTGATTCTTCAAACCACATAAGCAGTGAAATACTTGAAAGGTTACGGGACACAAAATGCTTCAGGTTTGATCGTGATTGATATTCTTCCTTGAAACACCAGAGATATATCGAAAAAAGCTATAAAGACCTATTAAAAGCTACTTAATGTCGGGTTTGTTAAGACTTTCGTTTGAACACCCTTTCAACGACAGTATTACCACTGAGGGAACCTTGTTTGGAAACGACATCACCTCTAGCTAATGTGGGTACCACTCCGCTTTGAATAAATGATGACATTATCTACAGCTCTGCTAAGGAGATCTAGCACCAAGTTTCTGATTTCTATACTCTTCAGAGCTAAATAGACATTCTTGCATTTGGTCATTTTGCACAATGGACTCCAACTTCTCATTAAATCGAGGTGAAAAGCTATGACATATTAGTAGTTGGTTGTGGTAAAGTTAGACAAACTATAGGATGAACGAGACCCGAGTCGTTTGCCCAGTTAGGTCTTCATTAGTGGATTGAATACGGCGAAAATTTAATAAGGCATACGTGATGGTGATTGCAAATAACATGCACTGTTCTACAAGCATTTTTGCAGGCAGTCCGATTAATGGTTGTCTATCTTCATACCCACAGTTATGAACTGCAAGTCTTACAACCGGTATTGTACTTTTTCTTGTTTTCGTCACTGAGACAGACAGAAAATTTGTATAATCTCACTATAGATGACCCTGTCTTCATCACACTAAAGCTAAAATCTTTCCTCTGTTATGGTAACAAAACGAAATTACAACCTTCTAACTCATTTGTAACTTCTTCGTACCTGCACTAGATTAAAACCGTTGGTTTATAGCTAGATACGTTGGTGATGTTTCGATTTAACCCAATTCACTTTTTAATTTCAACCTTATCTCCTGGAACAATCAGTTCACGTGATGGCTACTCATTCAGAGTTTTTCGCTCAGGTTGAGTGCACCTATAAGTACTAGTGGGCATTGTTTATATGTATCTCCCATCAAAAAATAGCCCTATTAAGATCGCACACGCACACACACATACAAAACAACAAAATTACGGGCAGACTGGTTTTCGAATGACGAACTTTTCATTCCCTAACCGTATGTCACTCCGGATCCAAACAAAGTTCTAATCTATCACTCAGCACATTCACTCTACTACACAAAACGATCAATCAGATTTTCAATACTTGGTATTTGAAGCTAAGTCACTTCTTATATGAGGCTGTTACTAGCACGTTTGATGAAGGAAATGTTTTGCAATAGGTCTCACCAAACGGGAATATCAAGCACTAATGGTAGTAGATCAACTAGCTATCTGATGATGCAATAGCTCCTCATTGGGTGGTTTATGAGTCTTAACGCTCAAGTCCTTCATTATTCCGCGGAATATCTCAAAATTACTTCAAAACAACTCGAAAACTCTAAGTTTACCAGATCGGCAGCTTCAAGTATTTTATCAATTCAGTGATTGGCCAGCCCCTTGAAATGTCCTCAACCCTGATTATTGTCACCCTATCACACTCTGTGTTGTGCTTTAAGGATTACCACAGTCAAAAAGGAGCAGCAAATTTTGCAGAATAATATCGAGAACTGAAGGCACAGAGAAGTTTTGAAAAAACCCTAACAGTATCTCTGAAATTAAAGATATTGTCACCGCTCTGATTTCCAACTTTCATTGGTGACCAGAAAGAGGTTTTTCCAATGTCTAGAGCTCGCCTAATAAATGTGATCATGAGCTGAACAACACAAAATGTCAGAAATGCATTTTCACTTTTGTGACATCAATTCATAACAAGTACCATAACGATTATAAATTTTCCCGTCCTTAGTCTCCGGTTATGCACGAGGTGTAGCATATATGTATATATATATATATATATATATATATATATATATATATATATATATATATATATATATTTCATACAAATGTCGCAGGTGCAGTTTCGTCACACACTGCTGGCTTTTCACAATTCGATTGATGTAGAGGCTTCCTCCCAACGGGCCAAGTGTGATCAGGTACTCGAAGTACTTGAAGCTATTGACTACCTCTAACCAACAACCACAAACAGTGGGTGCAGGACAGTATTCGGCCGAATTCGCTTGAATTAAGTTACCTTTCAGTTTGAAAGTGGCAAAGGCGATATACCGTACCTAAACACCGCAATCGCCAAAGCGGTCTTGACCGCGCTCGTTGAATGAGCTTGCATGTCAAGCTTATTCAAGGCGATATCATCGGTCCATATTCGAAGTTCAAATCTCTTTCCCTGGGAAAAGTTCCACTTCACCGTCTAAAAGACCAGATAAAGCGCTCTGCGGAACATCGTCTATGACGAAGTTGAGTAGAAATAGGGATATAGGGCAACTATACCGCATTTCACTGAATAAGAGGAAGGGTGTCGAGAATTGAGTCGAAGCCCTAACCCGACCGAGGTATGAGTTAGTACAACTTCTTTGAGACGGTCACGGATTATACTCCTCAGGTATTTCCATTGCTCAACAAACGTGCCATTAAGTGCAGACCTATTCAATGAGAGTCAAAGCTGCGCAAATTGCATTTAGGAATACGTATTATCGTTGGTCTTTGGAAAAATAAAACGGTGTTGTAACAAATATCTTGGGAAAAATGAAATATTTGATGGAATAGCATCTGCGGCCAAAACAAAACCCTGCCTGTTCCTCACGAGTTCGCCCTTCATGCGTGTTGTACAACCTGCGAAAAATGACAGACACAAGGAGCTTTGTTGTTATTGGGATTAGGCCAATAACCCGATGGTTCGAGCAGACCCCGTTCAATCACTTTTGAGATGCGTGAGCGACGGACTATCCGGTTCCTGAACAATGAAGGGATTTTCCTTCGATATATCGTTAACCCCTTCCTCGAAACCTCAGGGTTTCCATTCCTCCCTCTTTAAATAGGGCTTGTGGAAACGTAGCGAATCTCGGCGCTCATTGGCGTCGTAAGGCTCGGATTTTCCCGCGGATCTCTGCTTTATTTAGTGTATTATTTGAAACAGTCCACCCAAACCCTTTCCGGACTAGTTGGCAATCAAGGGCCCGTAGGCATCGATTAGTGCATACAGCGACATACAGGCTGCGTTATAGATTAGCTCATATCGTTCGCATCCACCCTTGTTCACTGGTAGCAATAAGAAGTACCGGATGACGTAGTGCATAGCTGGTATCACGGGGACATCAGCATGTTTCATGCCAAGGCTGCCACATCGTCTCGCTCCACGTTTTACTGTGTAATCATGGTGTAGTTCAGTATCTCCGGTACGAGCTCAGGAACATTGTCCTCTTATATTGTCGCCCGTAGTCCTCGATGACTGGCTGCATTATGCATGTTAATGACTGTAATCAGCACAAAGACTCATGTGAAATCAATGTCAACAACGCGATGGAATCAAGCCCAACGCACTTCAGCCAACTATGAATTCAAGGACTCTTGGATAAAACAACCAGTTACTCATTAGTATTTGTGGTGATGGAATCTTGTTTTTCAGCCGGGTGCGATTTCGAAAGGTTGATGGGCGAGTCGGTATCAATAAAAGCCATTCGTTAGTCTTAACCGACCGAACTTGTGCCATGGCTTTTATGTGCCACGCATAAGCACTATGGACAGCTTACTGTTTACTAAGCGCGTTATCTGAAGTCTGAGGGAGGAGTTCCAGTACCGACCAGCACGTCTTTGTTGACCAGCCCGAGATTTGTATCTAATAGCAATGTGGTCAATTTGGGTTCTTCAATGGTCCAAAGGGGGCAAGCGCCAGGTGGTTGTTACTGGGTGATTTGGAACGCTGGGGTTCATTCACTTAGCGGACAAGTTAATCGACGGTGTGGACCCAAAGCCAAAAGGCTGTTTCCTGCTTTCACAACGATGACGATCGAGACCAAACAGGGTCTATAAGTTGCGCTCTCATTCAGAGACAGCCGGACCTACTTCCAGCTTCAATCTTTTAGTAAGCAGTAACTTGAATGAAGTTAAAAAAAGGTTCACGCCGTCTTGTATTTTGCAGTCCGTCGAAGTTTTCAGTCACTACTCAGATTGACGTGATGTTCCGCGCAAACTGACATTGTCACCAGGATTCAGATGTTCGCAACCGGATTTAGGTTGGGAATGGTGAAAGGCTAATCCGGTCTGTTCCTGTGGGGATGACCCATTCGCGCATGTGTGCGGTGGATAAAGTGCACTGCTGCATTGCTGACTTAGTGAATCATCACTATCAGGTGTTTTTTTTTGAAAATTTAAATAAAATTAATCAGTCGGAGTCTCAGTGCACCATTCATTTGTTATTCTCTGGCAATTATACTTCTCTATGTACAACCAACACATGAAATTTCAGTTGCAAAA
>LUCM01008550.1:18711-31865 GCA_008360955.1 Fasciolopsis buskii
TTTTGCAAATTATTTCTCTTCCAGAAAAGTTAATACCATGATGAGTTTATGTGCAAATGACGTGGTACAGGCCCGCATAGCTTCGCTATCCGAATAGTGGCTACTCACGAAGCGAGCATTCCGCTGCGGAAAATAGCCCAAAAGTATTCCGCTTTTAATGCTTTCGTTTATACCGCTTCCCAAATTAGTTTGAAATTGTTCCAAAGCTATTTGGAAATTCCATCCAACTGGCTTATTAAGATATCATTTGCATAGGTCTGAAATGCGACCCGTCTTACACGCTGACAGATTTGTGCGTGCATGGTGTAAGGTGAATCGTTTGTAGGTGAATCTATCTGAACGAAATTCTTGTTCTTACCGCAGTGTCAATATTTTCGACGTAAATCCGAACAATTTTGTTGTAATTTTGGATCAGTACCAGACGTGGTGTGGTTAGTATGTATGAACAGGTTTACGGTTTTAGGCAAAAAATATCAATTTTAACCGGTTTAGGATATGGAGCACTCGGTTTGAATTAACTTATCAAGTTTGGCATTCCAAGAAACACGGGCAAATCTCACATGTTATAATAACTTGAACCTGGTGTGGTCAATATATATATGAACATCATGTAAATTAACACTAACGTGATTTCCAGTTTTCGTAGTCTCCTTGTTCTTTTCAGCTACATAGCCTGCGTTCGACGCTACTCTAGTACGTGTAAATGAATCATACTTATAAGTTATTAGGATAGGTCACTGTCAGTACTAATGTTTGGTTAGTTTTTGTGTAGTGTACTAAAACGTTTGAGACCAGTGAAGTATCTAGCATGCCATGCCTCTTATGCGATATCATCCAGATAGGATTCATACAGAAATGTCTATTCTGTCTATAGATTTTCCAAAATAAAAATGCTACGTGTTTGATGTCTCTCACGAAATTGCGCCTCACCTTGGAGCGTACTTGTGTACTGCCTAAGGAGCAGTTAGCCTCCTTTCATGTAACTGTCGTCGCCGGCTGCGGTCTAAGGCAGCCTCACAAACAAAACAGTTATCTTGCTTATCTAGCTTGAAAATATTGCATTTTCGTCTGCTTTTTCACTACATGTCAATTCCACAGGCAGAAAGTTTTACCTTTGCTGATGATCCCGCTATACTTCCTAACATTCTTCAACCGATGGCTGAGTTTGTCAAGCACCCTGGTGCGCTTGTATGCATTGTCACCACGGGTCCCGTAATGTCAACGGTATCTTTTCCGACAGAAAACTCGGACTTGGTACAACCATTCCAATTCTGTTTTTATCTTTGCTCCTGCTCCTTGGTGGATCTTGCCAAGCTACTGTAGAAGACGTTGTAAGTGCAACCCGAAACTAGTCTTTTATCTGACTCCGATACCGCGACTGACTAGGCCCCTCGGTTGATAGAATAGAGAAGACCTGAGCCAAAACTCGGATGTGGAGCTGTATTGTTCATATCGTGGCGTCGACGTGGCGCCGATGCGACAATACACGAGATTGCAAACCACACCAGAGAGGTACCGACTTGTCGAATCGATTCAAAAGCAAGGATTCTCGAAAAGTGTCGCACGACAGGAAACGTACCGATCTGTTGCGCTAATAAAACACAGGCAAACGAACAAATGTCACAGGATAGATATCAAGTGTCGAGGAAGATCTTAGAAAAAATGGTTTCCTGGAATAATCGATTTATTCCGAAAGGTCTATGCCACTGCACTTCTTCTGGTTTAACTTCTTTTGCTATGAGGAATCTTAAAAGGCAATGTGTCCTTTCGATAAGAATCATTTCTCATCCCGTCCGTCGAATTGATTAGTATCACCAAATGCTTGAGAAGTATAAGAATTTACGATCATCGGTAAACCTTGCCGCACCCTGCAAGACGTTCTTCTCAAACGCCCTTATTCTCGACTCCAGATCTCGATCCGATTTCCGCATTCTTTTTTACTAATTAGCTTGTACAGTAGTTATCGTTTTATTACCATAGTTGCGGTATACATATATTATATATATATATATACATATATATATATAAATGAAGCAATGTAAGTTGATTTCATCTTGTGGTAAGTATTGTCCCTAATGCTTGTTCACTGTTCTCCGACTTTGGTTAGAATTCAGCATGAATTACTCAAGTTAAGCTCTTCTGTAATTTTAATATTATTCTTTCGTTACGCAACAGCTACTTGCGAGGAATCGTCCATGTCAGGAGTCGATATATTTGTGTTGGTGGTTTGCATTCGTCCAAAATCAGTAACAAACAAATGCGGTATCGTGAATCATTAATGTCAGCTAACCTGTTGAGATCCGGTCCGGGTGGATTAGCGATCAAAATTTTCTATCTATCATCAGACATCGTGGGTTCAAATCCGTGGCGAGACAATTTACCCACTTGTTTATAGGCTCGAAATTTTTGTCCCTCCTGCGTTGTCACTGACAACAACTTTTTAGGTTGAATTAATGAGTTCGTTTTAGGTAACTTGACAATAAACAGGTCCATATGGATGTTTTCACGGTAACATTGCCTGCTTTTGAAATTGTCTCTCGGTATGTTCAGGCTTTTATTGATTTTGCTTCTGATTCTGTTCGTGTTTTTCTCAATTAGATATTGCTATATGCTATCAGTCGACATTTCACAGTGTAATTTCTCTTTCTGCTTCTTTCTTATCACAGTCGAAGTTCATTTGCGTTCGTTAGAAGACGTTTGTCACTGTCATTCCCCTGCTGGTATGTGCTTTCGACACCTGTGTTTTTGGCTTTGTGGTTGCGAAGATCGTCCGTGTTCAGCAACAACAGAGGCAGCATGTATAACTTGTGTGTTTTGCGGTGAGAATCACATTCCTGATTGCGTTTCATTGGTGCGCAAAAAATTAACCAGCGGAAAAAAGCTGAAAAACGAAGAAGCTCATTTTCGATCTGTGATTAGTTTGGAGCAAGATCCCCGAGCCAAATTGGGGTTGCGAATCGTACTTGTTTTACTCCTGATTATTGTGGTCTTCTTGTACATCTTCTTTTCCGTTTTTTTTGATCTGATACATCCGGGCCCTTTGCCTGTTTGGTTGAACGGAAGCACAAATGTGACTGAAGACATGCTTCATCCACTTCGAATGCATGGCTTGGTTACAATTCGATGACTTCATTCAAAATGTTTTGATACCATGTTCTAATTTTCACTACTTCAGCTTATTTCGTACTTTCCTGTTCTTACTTTGCACTTTGAGTGGTTTATTTGTCCAACAAGAACTATTCCTACTGCTTTCCTATACACTCAAAAATGTTATGCAATATACAGAAATACATATTTGTCCAGAAGGAAATGCTTGATCCTAAACTCATCAGGAAGTAACTCAATACGCAATGCATCGCGATCGATCGATGTATCTGATACTCGAGTCCGGAGGGTTGAGAACCTTGTTCATTCGGGGCAGATGAATACCATCGGTCAGTGCTTTCCAGTTGTGCTTAAGCGCTAATTAGTCGATAGCAGTGGTTCTGTTCATCATTAATTTTGCTCGTTCGGATTTTAGCTAACTGCCTTTTTTCGACGTAGGCACCTTCGCTAAGTACACCAAAATGAATCACTGATGTTGCTAATTGACACCAGATACAACTGTTGACCTCATATTTTAGGTAGGAGCAGGCATTTCAGAACCCCCAACATTGTTCATTGAACGTCTGCTGTGACAAGTGCATTCGGTAAAGAACTAATAGTGAATTACCTGAGTTTCCGTCAGTACCGATATGTGCCAGTGGGAACAATTCTTGAAGAATAAAAATGGATATGATTTCGTGTTCAGTGAGCCACCTCAGTCACGCCATCTGGTCCAGATGGAATGCAAAGGATAATATTACGCTGAGCACAGAAACGCGAAATACTGTTCACACCCACGGCTCTGTTTTTGGTTGCTACCTCAGTGCACCATTTTCTCAAAACGATGAACAGTGAAGGTTGCCAGCAAAATGGTAAGTTGGACAACCATACAGAAGAAGAAAGGTTTTAAGTACGAGAATGCCACTGACTGCCGGGCTCAGTTATACCACCTAATGTGTCCATCCATCGCTTGGGGAATTCTTAGATCCCGACCGCACAGTTTAACTAGGCCCATACGGGTCAGTCTTATGATTAAGGTTTTCATACTTTTTCCCTTGTTGTTGACTGGTCATTTTGATCTATATTCCGACCATTACCTGTCAAAAGTAGTTTTTTCATCCCTTGTGCGTAAACCTCCATGTGTTAGTCCCAAGTTTACCGCACTTCATATTTATGCATACGGTACGTTCCTTGGCACTGCCCGAGAGGTATATCAATATTATTATCGCTATTACTGAGCACCAGTTTCCCACTAGTATCCATTTGTCAAAGTATCTCGAACCTTCAGCTTGATGTTTAAGTCGTAGACATTTCATTCCCATCTGAGGTCACATCAGCAAAACGTGGGTACCGATAACATAAGCTAAATTGTGATGTCACTTCGCGATGTGTGCAGAAGTCGGAGAAAAGCACGATCCAAATTAAATAAAATCATTGAGATCAAAGACGATTAAAGGAATTACGTGGGTCCACTCAGGAGTAGAAATACATACAGGGTAAAGCCATAAGTTTGGCATTCAGCTTTGGAACAAAGCTACTGAAAAAGGTGCAGCAGAAATCTCTCGACGTTTGTGCAAAATCTACACTAGCGGTTGTTTCGCCAGACCAAACAGGTAGAGTTTGCAAACCGATAGTCAACCTTGCGAAACTAAGTTCTGCAGTAAACTAAAGACTAATAAATCAGACTATGCTAAGGCGACCGGATATGCTAGATCACCGAAACTTGATGAAATTTCCCAATAATGAACTGATTACGGTGCAAGCAAGGCAGTGCATTCAATCAAAATAGAACATCAACGAATGATCTCTTTTACCAGGGGCTTAGTTGCGAGTGTTTTTATATTAGTAGGGACTTCAACATTAGTGAATATGCCAAACGCAATTTCTCCGAGCGCAAGCCAACCCATGACAGCTGCCCGAGATTTTATTTCATTTACTGAGATCAACATGACGGAGAATTTAGTCTGCTCCCACTACCATGGATTTTGTCAGGACTTACTGCAGAACACCTGTGTACAACCTAAACGAAATCCCTTATTCTAGTCTGTCCGCAGAAGCAAGCTGGGATTTCGGCTCGCTTTACTTTGCAAACAGAGGTGGATGGAACCAAACCGTCGGCTTCAAGCCTTTGCCATCTAACCAGGCTACTGTCTTAAATTCGTCACTTCCGTGACAACACTGACGGCCTATTTCTTTGCCAAAAGCCGTTGTCTGCCCATCAGCATTTATTTGGTCCGCAATACTTGTGGCTATTCCTTAACCAAAAGCTACACAAACTCAGGTTTTGGACGTGTTACCTGTTTCAGTTTGAGGGGGAGAGTTACTTCTAGCTTGTATATCACCTTTGATACTGCTTGCACCAGCAAGCGGTTGGTAATTACTCATCCAGCGTACACTATATGAGATGGTAGGACACCATCACTATCGAATCCCTTTATTCCGTATGAAATACACCACCAGCACCGATCTGACATGACGTCCCAAACCCCGCCCGGGTTCTTAAAGTTCTCGGAGTATTATTCAGTTTTAATCCTTGAATGAATAATATCGAAATCTTCAGATGTTCTGCCGTGATTCTGTTATGAAACGATAGATTTTGAATAACATAGGCGTGCACCTACAGCGGCATGCAAGTTGTCACAGGTAAAAAAGAAACCAAGTTAAGAAAGGCGATCACTAGGATTGTGAGAGCACATAAGGGGTAAACCAAGCGTCGTGTGGCACGTGGAGAGTAAAATCCCGGAGAACTAACTTTTGTGCACCATTATGTATGTTAGTAAGATGGCTGAGCATATAAAGTTTTCAGATCAGGTATGAAAAGTTAATAAACACTGCCGAAATGAGGAAAAACGCTGAGAAATTCACTTTTTGTCGCGTTTATTCCAGGCACAACCATGGCAACGTGAAGCAGCGCTGAAAATCCAGTGTTCTTCAGGATAGTCAGTCAGTTGGGAGATGTTTCCAAGACTAAAAAAGAGGGTCTCCGCTGAGGCTTGTGTGTGCAATATCCCATCGGTGGGAATATTAAGGCCCACATGGGAGATAGAAGCGTTCTTCATTAATTATGATAAACTTTTTCTCCGTTACGTTATGCTCACGACAAGCAGAACTGCTTGCGTCGTGCAGATAGAACAAAAATGCGCAAGTATCAAAGCGAGAATCCAAATAACTTGTGACGCTTTGGCCACTATATTTGAACTGCCCCGCCTGTCCACGAAAATTGGCCAAACAACAACCCTAAGCATTTGATGTTGATTATGAGAGAATACCGCTAGATGTACCAACACTTCATTAAGTCTACTGCTAACTGTACTTTGCTGGCGTCCGCATCCCGGGTGGTCACATTGTTAAGATGAAATCTGGTAAGCCCTTTATAAAAGTCATCAGAAGCGGTGGACCGGAAAATGACCCTCGTGGGATATTAGAATAAATTGGTGACGCCTCCGAGAAGAAACCGTTGGACAGAGTGTGATAAATTAAAGATTCCAGCTGGCCAACCATATCACTTAGTCTGCTTAAAAGTAGGGGACAGGTTATGAAAGGCCCTGGCAAGGACGACGAAGACCGCAAGAGATTTCTTACCGCAATCATGAGCTATTGTGAAACTGTCCATTAGGTGCAGCATGTTGTTGACGTAAGATGTGCCCCGATGGAATCCATGCCGAAATAAAGATATAAGAACATTTGCACGCAGATACGTAATAATCTCACCCATTACTTGATCTTTCTTGTATGCCTTAGGTGCTTAAACAGGATGGTCCCACTACTGCAGCTAGAACTAGGATTTCCTCCTGCTATTCATCTCACGTTTGCTGTACACAGGTTTCGGGTGCGCTTGAAAGCATCACCTTACAACAGGGAATTACGCTTGAGCTGTGCATGCAAACAGGAACGTCCCTCAGGCAGGCGTCTCTTGGAGCATGTGAGCGGGGACAGTAGTTTGTCATCCGGTAGCGCCGTAGCACTAAGTACTGATGAATTGTTCATGCTGACTTCTGGGATTTCTTATTTACTCCTAGCCCTGCATGTGAATTTGGGCCTGGGACCGCCCCTGAGACCCATAGCGTAATTCTCTGAAAATTAAGATGGGCCTAATAGCGAAGACAGTTGACCTTCGCGGAGATGGGTATGGTCATAAGGAATCTATCAAAAAGGCTTCATGCGGACAGCTCTGCTCATTGGCTGGAGGTAAGGTCCATGAAAAATCGTCTTTGTCTAACGTCATCACCGATAGTCCTTGGCTTTAATGGGTCACACACTGCCAAGTCTGGGACAGGATTAGTACCGGTTCCGCAGACACCCTCTACTTGGGGTGCGGCATCCGCCTTAGAATGGAATGAGAACTGCGGGAATTAAATCCTTGCTCGTCTTAAGGGCGGCTTCTGCTTCCGCGCTAGTATTTGAGGTGGCTTTGGGCATGCAGCCTTATCTTCTCCCCAGTCTTATGCCATAGCAAACCGAGACAAGACCGAAGTATACATCGCCAGCGGAAAAAACACCTCGCCGTGCCATTATATCTGGCATGTGCGAGGTGGTGGTGCCAGTGGCTGACCTATAGCCGCGGTCGTACAGAGGTATGTCGAGCATTCTTGTCACCATCCTTGTTGGAATTATATCTTGTTGCAGTGCTCCTCCCAGTCGACTGTGAGACATTTGAATTTCCAACTGCCCGGCCGTAGCACATTACTGGTCAGTTGACTAATCCCGGTTTATGTGTAACTGCCTTTTGCGTGAACTCGACGAAATGACCAGGAAATTGTAGTCCTCTCAGTAATTAAAATAAGCCGAAAAGAAAGACAGCCCAACATTTTATGATCGGACACCTTAATCTGCTGCTCCTAGCCCGATAAAGGTCACGGGAAACTTTCCTTTGCAAAACTGCCAATAATCGTACTCTTGTTTGGTCTATTCCATATGAATTGGTTCTCCATACGCGGTGGGCGAGAGTAGAATGCAGGTCTGATTTTCCTGGTGGTTTATCTCAAAACATTTAACCGAGTCAAAAGCTGGCATGAGAGAAGTTCTAATTTGTTACACGAAAGACCGATCACCAGCAGTTAAAGCATTCTGTAGTCGTTACCTGTCGAGAGGCCATAGCGTGAGAATGCCCGACACAACGACCATTTGCAAACGAAAATAGACCTGGAAACCGAAACGTAAGGTCCATTTATCGTTAATGTGCTTTTCCAGGCAAGATTTTCTAAGTCTTCTTTGGACTAGATGTAACGCCAATGGGACAGTGCAACAAAATTGTGTAACCATACACATTCATTTATGTTTTGCAATGTGGGGAATTTTGTTGATATTCCACCGTGAACGAGTTTTGCAACCCACTGCACCCTCGAGCAAACTAGGTATCGCGTTCTCAGTGGTTTCTGCAAACTTAACCAGCAGCATGGAGGTTAGAAAATCAATACCAGAGATCATTTCCGGCCCCGTGGCAGTCCCTCAAAAATTTTTATGCAGTGAAATATCTGAGTGGGGCTCTTATTGTGTCCATTAGTACGAATCCAACTAGCCGCTCTCGGATGAATCAAAAAAGCGTGCGACTCATTCGACGCAACTATATCTCGATTTTCACTTTCTGAATCTTCAGTAAAATGAGCAGACCAAAATGGAGCCTTATATTACTTGTGCAACAAGTCAATTTCTGCCATTTCACAAAAGCGGTTCAAGTTTACTCTAAGTCGTAATTATTTACAGTGACTGCTTTGCTGGTGGGCATCACGGAACGACCAACCCAAAAGAGCATAACCGGGCTGGCTCATCAAGTAACCTAAAGTGAAGAATTAAATCCCCAGTGATTTCAACCCATCAAAATACTTGGAATTCTAAAATGATCGCATTTGAATGCCATCTAAGTAGTTGTGCAAGGTCATTTGAAGAATTTTGTGCATTAAAAGCAGTTCCTGAATCTAACGACATAGATGCGTCGTTCCTTGGAATGGATCAGTTATTTAACATTAACGCGGATCTCTCCAGCCAGAAAGTTTCCGTTTGGCTAAGGGGTCTGGCGATCAGAGACAGTGGCCCACTAAGAATTTACAGACTATGACGTCCAGCGTAACGGATTGCTTTTCACATATTATTTCATGCACAAGATATATGAGGAAGCACAATACTACTAACCCATCAAACGAAATTCACAGCCCCTCGTTCATGGGCTTCCTCGTGTCCAGCAGATTGAACAAAGGGTTCCCTGTGGCTTCCGGGGCACAATAACGCCCAATAACTTGGTCCATTTAAACTCATTTGAAGATCGGTCCCCAAGGAATCCTTGAATCATTCCTATAAGCTTTAATTTCGTCCCGGATTCCAGACAGTCTAGCTTTTAAAGAGGTCCCACAGCATCTGGCCACACCATCCAAGGTCATGCTCATTCTTAACACCTTGGAACTGTAAACCCAAATGTCCCCGAATTGTTGCTTTGGCACTACTGTTCTCTATCTTTTTCTCATAACCCTTCCGTAGTATTTGAACTGCAGATTTTTCTGCCTAATTTAGCCGATCACAGTGCCCCCCTTGGCATCTGCTTGATGCCAACTAAATCCATAGAGCTACGGAAAATAGGAAACCAGCAGCAGCTGAAGGACTTATCATGTATTTATTTACAAGTGCAATTACATAAAAACCAGGAGAAATTCTCCACCGATTGCACGCACTTAACATAAAGACTTTCGCTAAGCAAGAAACGATGCTTTATTTGGTGTGTCAAAGTGGTAGCTGATGCGAAATTACCGGCAGCTGCCGTCGAGCCATCAGCACGTCGCAGACAGACCACCAAATTGCTACTCATGCACAACGTTTACGACTCAGCTAACAAAAACCAATCTTAATCCTGTCAGAGGCCGTCATCCTGAAGCTTTACATCTGCCGAAACCACCCCGGGCGTTTTGCTGATTTTTGGTTAATCCAGTCATCCGTGAAAGAAAATTTAACCACTTCACCTCGAAAAGCTATTTATTTAGCTCGCTGAGACAACGGTGATAAGAATAAGGTCCCCGTGGGTTCAGCTTTCTTCACATAGTCAAGCCTTTTCGCAAATAGTACACTTTAAACATGATCAATTTTGGACAAGGCATTAAGCTCCAATGGACCGTTCTGAACAAGTCATTTACGGGATATGAAATCGGGCTAAAGTCTGCTATCATCACCGTCGGTGATAGTACTGTAGACGAACTGTGACCTTCTTGAGCACTCTTACGTCTTCGTTCTGCAGGTTTACACCGAGTAAAGAGCGAAATCAACGACCTGCGTTAAACCGCAACACTGATATCAATTTGTTCCACTCAAGATTTACTAAGCTTAAAGGACGATTATTTAAACGCAACTAACTGATGACTGAATGTTACATTATAGAAGCAAAGGCTCCATTCCAACGCTTTTATTCTGATCCTATCCTGTCTTTGGTTATCATGACAATTCTGCACAACAGTAGAGCTGTTGCATGGAAGGCTAGTTCATCTATTATAATTCTTTGGGAAAACTGCTAAAAATGTTACGTCGTCTGCAAAAGCACAACTCTAAGCCTAAAATAAACTTACCGCCAATTTAACTATATTTTTCTTACTGTTTATATCCTATCATAAACATTATGACTGAAGCTGTGAAATACAGGACTAGAGCTCAAACTGCTCTCCTTTAGCTAGCAATACAGAGACTGATGTAGGCAGATGCTTGTTCATCTTGCCTGACCCGAACGCTGCCCTGTAACCCTCGTCACCGTCTTCGACGACCCCGGTAAAAGGACTGCGCCAATTGACAAATGCCTTTTATGCTACAAAACATCCCGATTTGCCTGACCTAGCGGCCCAAAATTATTCCCTGCTTTGCATATTATGACCTACTCGAACCCTCAGTACCCATAATCTAACGGCAGTCGGTCGTTCTACCGATCTGAAATCGTGTGTTGACAAGGTATTGTTAACGTAAATCAACGTCTTTCCCGTGCAATCACCCAGTACGTCTCTTGCGACAACCAGCCTCTGTCGAATGATAAATGTTTTCTCGATCGGGACTCGGCATCTTTCTTCCCCTCTCTCCCTTGCTTCGGCACGCAACACTGGTTATCTAGAGTTATTTCCTATTGTACCACGAACCACTCCATAATTCACGGCCTCTTACAGCACGAAAAAGTTTGTCTCACTTCCTACCCTTAGTGCAGTTCGTCAGTAATCTGCTAGCTCCCCGCTGAAATACCTAAGGCTAACTGATGGCCCTTTTGTGCATAATTCATCAGCTATTTTCGAAGCTTTTACCGAAATTTTTATTCCGCCATGGCTATAGAATTTCACCAGTTTCATGCATGTTAAAATCGCTCCGCCTTCCCAACTTTGAACCCACTCTATCTGAAGTGACCGAAATGTCCTACTCGCATGTCCTCAGGTCGTCGTGGCCATGAAAGCATCCCTCTTGCACCAGTTCAATTAGATATACCCAATGTTCCTGTTCTATTACTTAACATTAACAAATCATAAGTAAAATATGGAATCTTATCATATCAGTGGAAATTCTGTTATAACCCCAAGGTATAAAAGGGCCCTATCCATGGTCCGCTAAATTTTTGTTCGATTAGCCACACTCGAACACTCTTTAGGATGCTTGAGCGGTTTGTTAAAAACGCATGTCGGAGTATTTATCATCGCATTGCTCATCCATACAAGTCGGCTTGGCTTTCTTAAAATGTGATCATGTAATATCTATCAACTCAGTTTCTTTAACGTACTCACTAAAGCTGCTGGCAACTGGAAGAATCTCATTGTTGTTTCTCGACACGATTGAAGCTTTTGATCTTGCCCCACACTTAAGACGTCCCATCAGGTTATATGTGGACGGATTAGATGCGTCCCATTTTGAATTGATTCTCCTCTTATCTGTCAAACAGACAGCAGTCGGTCTCCATCGTTCGAATGGTTGCACAATTCGTCCCAGTTACCAGCTGTAATCAGGGAGATCATGCTTGGCCGACATTTATTCCTGGTGTTTATCACGTATTCGAAATCACATGCCATGGGGCTCTGTACATGTTTGCCGACAACATGACCATTAGTTGTGAGTCTTTTTCACTATATAATGGAAGTAAATGAATTTCCAAAGTTGGTTGCAGCATTTGGAGGATGGAAGTTTCTGGTAACAAAAGCTACTTTGTATCGTTTTAACACTAAATTCATCCTAACTCCCTAATGGCCAGCGGTTCCCTCATTTCACTTAATCCTCCAGTAAGGGATCCTAATTTGTTCTACCCCTGTGCTCCCAATTTTTTTGAAAACTTCCTCCCCGAAAATAGAAGTACTAACGGAATTCAAATCCGTCTCTTTTGTATCAACAAACCTACAATTCCTATGTTAGACCCTGTCTAGGATAATGTCCCATTATCGTCAGTATCGCTCGTAAAGCTGACGGGGTAGCCTCAGGGAATGTCCAACGTGCATTCATCAAATATATCCTTGGTCCCTCCAGTGTAATGACACAAGGGAAAATGCATATTGCTCTTAAACCACAGCCTCTCTGGCTGCGCCGCATAAGAATCAAGCTTTGATTTCTCCATAAACTGATGCATTGTCTACACTAACTTTTGCAGGCAGACTGCCAATATTTTCCCCACCGAGACTTCCATATTGTAGTCCTCAATTATAGGACTTCTCTAAGGTCTGACTTTTTCCTAGTCAAATATTCTAGGTTCTGGAACAGCCCCTCCTACTCCTTGCCTAATTATCCAACTAACAGCATGCACTACCCTGTTATTTGACTGTTAACAATGCCCTAGTGTCGACCATTACTAAAATTTCCGAGACAGACTCATTTGAACCCAGGCACACATACAAGTATAATTTATTCATCTATTCGAAATGAAGAACTAAAATGGATACCCTAACAAGAATGTGCCGTCTTTGTATCACAACCGCCATAAACTTTTAAACTTCGATCAATCTGCCTATTTCCCAACCACGGGCACTAAACAGGTTGTGGCTTTCATGAAGCTTTATTCCTTCACTCTTATGTACACGCGTACAATTTTGCCGCTTCTATTTTCTGTCTATTCTTACATTTGACTACTGCCTCTCTCCCAT
>LUCM01008552.1:0-114258 GCA_008360955.1 Fasciolopsis buskii
GGACGTTTGTGCAGTTAGGCTGTTTCGTGTGCTGGCTACTGCAGCACTCCTATCTTTCTAGTCATGCGAAGATCAAACTCTCTGTTCTTCTTGTATATAATCACCTTTAATTAAAGAATTGCAACTTTGCTGTTCAACGCTGACGACATGTGTATATATATATATATATACATATATTCTGCGAGCATTCTGCCCTCTTTCCTAAGGTTGACTCAGCCCAACTGACAAAGAATTATCAACGAATCAGAGTTGTGGTTCTTCTGTGGACTTTTCGGCAAGGAGCTTCCATGCACACTCTTGATGCTACAGATTCGATTCTTGTCAGAAATATATATATATGATGCATGAGCTTATGTATAACATGCATATGCACCTTGTGAGGCGTATTCCGGTGCGCTTTATTCGGTCTTTTTAGCAGCTACCCCCACTACGTCTGAGTAAACGGAACCAGTAGAAACCAAGGAAATGCTTACTTATTTTGCATCATGTTTTCTTTTTATTTTTATACTGAACATTATATATAGAAGAAAAAGGCAATTCCCCCTCCTCCCGGGTTTTTATTTGCGCAACGTGCTTCAAGCTCGGCGAAAGATATGCTTAGTGGACAAAAACGATGACGCATTTTATAAGATGTGATCTTTGAGAAAAGCGCAAAATCGAATTACAGCCACTGGTCTCACATTAAGTTAAATACTTGGTTCTCAGGAAAAGGCAATTTCGGAAGTGAGATGCCCTGTTTTCTCCTAGTAACGAGGTCTACGTTCTGCGCCTTCGAAATCCAAATGTTTTTGAATGCCTGTCTACTAGATACAAATGCATTGAAGTGAACCCACGAGGTGGTGAAGCATCATTCTCGATTTGGTTTGCTCACCCCAATAATTGAGGAGTTCTTGGGCATTTTCGTGAAATCTTTTTTACTAGTTCGTGAGTCTCATGGGGTGTTCGGATAACATCAGTTTGTTTAAATCCACAGCCCAGCAGCACATGAGGCCATTAGTTGGCCATTGGAGCTCTGCTGGTTGTGCCTGTCGACAATGCGACCGCGAGTACCACTCTCAGTATTAGTACAGTTTTTTTGCGAATAACAACGCGATTTTCCAGCCATAGCTTTTAGGGTTTCGATGTCGTGGCAACAATCTTTCCGGGAGAATCGAGCATTCTTGGAATGATTTCCTCAAGATTCTTTTTGATGCTGGATATGAATTTTTTGACATTTGTTTCATTGTTTTCGCTTTCTTACAAAAGAGAACTGTACTTTTCCGGTCGTTCCTTTGGACCTTTTTGCTTTTGAATCTCGTGTGACTATCTGCGTTTTCTGCTCACTTTTGTTCGCCCGTGTATTCTCGCATCAGAACTATTTCGGCTTCACAATGCACGTCTTACATTTTTCATCGTTTTGAGCATTCTTTATTCTATTGGCTGCGAGAAATTTGTTAACCGAGGTTTCAAACTCGGAGAGGAAATACGTTTGGGGGTCGTTTTCTAAAGTGAAAGCAACGTGGTTTCTGATTTACATTGGAATTCAGTTGCAATTGCCTTCTTTCGGTCATAAGATTGCACATTTAATATAATAAAAATAATAATAATAATAATAATAATAATAGATATGTTCCTCCGTAAATATCTAAAGACCCGCTTAGATACACAATCATCAGGTGCAAAAGTTCAAAGCAAATTTTAAAATCCAGAATGCAGCATATGTAGGTTTAGAAAACATTCTTAAAATGTGGTGGTCGACGCTGGAGGGCAGAAGGCCACTGCATCACAATCAAAATGCTCCATGTCCTTTGGTGGGGAAAGTGGCACGAGCTCTGTGTAGGAACGACGCCTTCGTTGCGGTGAGAGGTGGATGGAGAACAATATTGAGAACAGACGGTGTGAAAAACTGAGTGCCTATATGGCTAGAGCTCGCCTGGGGTATGTTGTATTAGTTTTGAGTTTTAAATGGCTGTGAATTGACAACGTAGGTGTTCCGAGTGATAAAAACCTTGAAAAAAGCAATAAGCTCCCCGAAGGTGTAATTGCGTTGTGACTGAGTCAAGCTTCTGCAAGTGGATAGTCGAATAAAATCCGTTTGCCGAGAAGTGAAGATAAAAGAATTACACCCAATCGATTCTCCCCAGTGTTCTGCTGAGGTACGTGCGCCGGAAGTAACCACAAACGGACTTTGGTCAGAATCTCCAACAACAGAATCTAATACACTGCTTCCAGGGCTCCCGCTATATGTTGGCATGACATGTATCTTGCACTGGCCAAGGCTGGATCTGGACGCATGCCGAACGGATTCTGTTTGAGATCTATTGGCCCAATGAATTGGTGCCCCCGCTCCATTTTTTGCCTTCTTCTGCGTAATTCTCAGAAGTTGTTTGGTATGTTTTGCTGGTTCAAAATCACTTCGTTCGTCTTTTTATGTTGATTGTATTATCTTTGTCTGAACACGAATCAGCAGGCGTTGTTAGGCTCAATGCGGTTCTAGTAATAAGCCCAGCTAACACCCTTCAGTTTTGCCGGGAAACCTCCTTCCGTCAATGATGGAACTAAAAGCGCAGTTCGCAGCTTCAAATGTCAAGTCAAAACTGCAAATTTTCGTGCACTGTTCTGCTGACTTTCTATACAGTTATTAGGAATTTTGACCGGCATCGTCTCAGCTTCTCGTGCAGCAGCCCCTTGAAGTTCTGCTTCAGGCCGTCCACTTTCGAGCGGAGGTCTCTGAAGAGAAGCGCACGCGGCGGTTGCTTAATATAGTAGATCTTGGTTATCAGAAGCCTTCGCGACTGCTGCATTGTATGCACCATCTTGCTCGGAAAATTTCCACAGACGGCAGTCTAATATGGTATCTCTGACTGAAGCAACCTCCAAAGCAATCACTGTCTCCTATTGCTCTAGCAAGAATCATGCCGTCTGATAAACTGGCCTAGGCGGATAGCCGCTTTATGCAAGCTCCTACTTCCACAAGTTGGGTTAATCGTAGATCTACATCAAAATCACAGCAGCATGGCCGAACTAGCAGCCGAAGTAAGCCATATTCGCCGCCAATGGAACGCCTACAAATCGGCCTGTTCACCGCGGCGCAATCAATATGTTCGCAATTTCTGGAGCACGTCAACAAGAAAAATCCGTCACGCAACCAACGTATGGAATACGGCAGTAGCGTTGATGTTGATAGCATCGTCAGAATCATGACAAAGCAGAAAATTTTACAATTCTCGAGGATCACGCTAATGCACGCGGGCAAGTAGGTACTACTGCGCTTGCTGACAGTGCCGTAACCTGCCTCTTTTACGCATTATTAATAATAATAATATAATATATATTTCTCGATTTGCGAGATGCATGCGCAAGACAAGATCAATTTTTTACATTGACGATGCACAGGAGATACGGACAATGTGAATTGAAGAGACAGGGGGTGGAAGCGACCTCTAGTGATTTGGGAGGCTTGTTTGTTTTTGTATATCTCTCGACGTACGAGAGTCATGCGCAAGATAACATCAAAATTAGGCCAGGAAGGCACAATGAAGACATGGAAAACGGAAACCAAACATACAATGCAATGTGGTTTCGCTCACAGGATAGATACCTAATCCCCCAGTTGCTACTCAGGGGTTCATGTCAGTACCGTTTCTCCTACCCGCGCCGATCCTTAGAATGCTGGGCCGCAGAGCTCCAGGCTGCTAACGGATCTTGCATCCACACGAATGGAATAAAATTCACCACAGTAGACTTAGATTCCAGTCGATTTTCATCGTTTTTTTCATAACTGCCGAAGTCCCCCAACCTATTATAGGCCTATATTTTCTGCATCACTTTTGTTTATTACTGCAGGTAAGATAAAAAATTAATTTGCCCAGGTAATCTGAATTTCGTTGTTACGTCCCTGTGTGGCTAACTTAGGCTAACCTGCAGCCTGATCGTCGGACGCCTGTGCTTGTTTCTCCGTTGTTCCGGATGGATTTCCGTTCCTGAAGTAACTTGATGGCCACCTACCTTCAGGTATCTTCTAACTTCAGACGTCATTGCGACAATAGAGCACATCCTATATTTTTCCCCCCGTGTCGGTTGGTCCCGAGACTTCCGACGCTGTTCGCAGAGGGTCATCGAAACATGCTGGAGTTGGGCGTAATTCAACAAACCGATAGCCTTTAGGCGCTGCCTGCGCACATGGTAACAAGGAAGTCCTTACGTCGATCACAGCCGCTCCGATGAAGCCACCACTCGATATTGTGTACCTCATATAATCGACACCTCATCCGTTCTTGCTGACTCCATTATGTATGGCAAAATTTGATCTATAAGGGGCATATCACCGAAATCCCGTTTCTGAGGAGGACTGCTCGAATTACTGCGTGTCATTTGGTCTAGATGAAACATCATAAGCGCTCCAGAGCTTTATGGACGGCGCCACGCGCGGGTTTCATTTTACCCACTCAGCCATTAACGAAGCCGTTAATTCCAGCCGCATGACTGCCAACTGTTTCAAGGGATAGCCAAGCACTGAATAACGAACAATGCTGCCAAAGACAGTGATTGGTTAGCCAACCCATCAATCTCTAGGTCATATTAGTGAAGCTAGTGAAACTCGTCCAGCGAATGACAAGGCCAGTGGATCACCCAATTTTTCGCTTCCAACCAGTTTTAAGCTATTTAAACGGTTAGACAATTTTGTGGCTTACTAAAGATCCCGGCGGTGCTACAGCGGCGTGGCCATTTACTACTTTGTTGCGTGAGGGATGACACTGCCTCGCTTGGACGGGCCAATCCAAGGACATCGTCAACAATATGAAATAGATGTTGGCGTCTGCAGTGCTACTGAAGCACCCAAAGCCCATTACCCAGTTACCATCGTGATCGGTGCTTCAAATGTTCCCATTGATTTTGTCCTCGAACAAGCCACTGACGGCCTGTAAAAACCGCCTGTGTTCCATTCCCATTATTTCTGTCCAACACTAGCCAAATTCAACGTGTCTGGTTTCTTGTTACTCGTATTGTGCACCCTAATCCTTCACTTCCGACACCTTGAGGGTGGCGAGTTCGCCATTTTCACGTACCACAAACCAACACAATATGAATTTCATAATGCGTCGGGTAAATATTGTCCATGTGAAATTTGCCACATGGACTTCATTTTCTGGTTCTTCACGGCCAAATGCTTTGCCTCGTACATGTGGTTTCAAGGAAAGATGTTTCTGCCATATTCGAGCTAGTCACCGCTTTTTTGTTCAATCAAGAATGGACCGCGATGTTTGTTGTTGGGCGCGTAGCACCGCTTTCCGTTGGTGAACCAAGGTTCGCCGCCAAATATTTCGTCCCTTTGGCCCTTATGAGACCCCCAGTTCCGATTTCTATCACGTTCCTTTTGATATCTTTGGCCCAGTGTCGTCATCACTGGCATTGCTATATCCTCTGACATGCGCCGATCATTTCACTCGTTAAACCTGGGCGATCCCCAAACCCGAAGTCTCTGGTGAAACTGTCGCTCGTGCGTCCGCGAAACACGATATCGCGCCCTGGAGTCTCCAGGTGGGTCAACACCGGTCGAGGGACCAAGGATGAAGCAACATTATTCGAATACTTCTTCAAAATTAGCCATATCCATTGCTGCAGCTTCTGGACTGGCCAGTAAGCTGCATTACACCGTACCATGTTTTGCGCTGTTACCGGTCAAATGTTTCCAGGGTATCTAGTAAATCTAGACTGATTATAGTATCTGATTATGTCCTTAACTCTCAAACCAATTCAGGCTACCAAGTAGCCAAGTTTTGTAGGTCATGTCCGAAGCCTTCATCGTAATTGGGCCACGTGCAGAGGAGTCATCTATCAGTAGGGATCGACTGCAATGAGCCAGCGGCCGTGGCACCGCAAATCAGCGATGGATAAATGCAATATCATGTGGTGAAGTTAGAAAAACTGTTGAGAGTCTGCCGGGTGGCTTATCAGCTAAGCCGTACGATTCTAAATCATTCGTCCGGGGTTCGCGTCCCGGTTCGGGCCCGGTGGATATGCACTGCCGATGATCCCTAACAAGGATGAAACAGCTGTACAGTGAATTACTTCATAAAAACATTCAATCTCCTACTACTAACATGCTAATTCAGATTATCTCAAGGAGCTCAAAACCTCTCAATTCTTACTGTACAATGCTCACGGCAATTTAGCTGTTCTTTATTAGTGCCGCACTTGTACTTGCGTCATTTTTGGCCGAACCCCTACTTTTAGTCCATTCTCTCTTATCTTCGGATCACGTTAGCTGCATCGCAGCGTTACTTAAACGGGATTATAGTAAATCGTCTTCGCTTCTCCATCCCCTCCGCTGCTACCGATATTTCAGTTCGTTGCCGAACCGCCATCCGTTCTGCATCCAGGATATTTTCCTGGTCCCATTGTCTTGAAAAGCACCTATTATACTAGGTAACACCTATTTATAGCCAATAATCCGATCTTGAGATCAGCCGACAAGCATGGACCTTCAGTTACCGTTGGCCGAAACCCACACAATCCTGCCAAATCATATATAATGTCCCGGCCTTTATCACACTATTTCCAGCCTCCCATGTGCTTCACCGACAGCATTTGGGTGCCTTCCGAAGCTTCATACTTTTTCTGTTACAACAAACTTTCGGCACATCTTGCTGTCTCTAGCCCTCCTATGAAAACGGAATGCCCTACCTCCGTTGTGCAGACCAAAACCCCACAGGACACTTTTCCATACGCCGGAGTCTTGTCCACTGGTTTTTGTCGACCTGTTTGACTTCTCTAGCAGCAAATCAAATCACATCGGGTGGAGTTTATATCAATCAGAATAAAAGTTTCGAACAATGGAAGCTCAAACGACACAAACCTCAACGCTTGTGGTGATCGTTGGTAGAGATATCCATTACGAATCAGAGTGGAAATTAGCAAACGTATTTCTCACAGTCAGCGACCTTGTTTAATTGGTTAAGTTAGTTACATTTCAAGTTTTTCTTTGAGGCATTGCAAGCGGATCAATTGTTTTCATAAACAATCTCGTGTTCTTCGGCTCTATTTCGCTTTCTACTGGAAGTGCATTGCTAGACGCTGAAGTACCATTCAGTAAGTTTTGCCATGTCGACCTTCTCAAGCGCGGAGACCCGGCTCACGGGGTCCCCTCTTTCTTGCCTTGCTGACCACTTGCACTCCCTTGCCGGAGCACTGTCCCAGGATATTACATGGATTTTAGTAAATGGAAACTAATAGTCACATATTCATGACCTTGTCGCATTGTTACCTCTTTGCTCTCCAATTACGATGGCACTTTTCTCAGACTCCGTCGATTTTCGTATTAATATCGATGGATTATCTTTGTGTCGGCATTCAGGAATCTCAATGTGGCCCATTTTCATCACCTTCGCCTGTCCCGCATGACTGCTATTGATTGCTGCTGTATTTTACTGTGGCTCAACGAAAACCCAACCAGTTGTAAAGCATCGAAAGGAGGCTGCTTTTCCATCATATTTCTTCATATGACAGTTGGCAATTATTAGGCAAGTGTTACCTACGCTTATGTGTACACCCATATAGCATGATCTAGCTTTGGTGGGATTTTATAAATATAATCACCGGTGTATAAATAACTCTGAGGTGCGCATCGATTCATTCAACTGCTGATTCTGGAGGCATCACAGAAGGCCCTACCGTTTACACTTTGCAAATTAAGTGCTGCGCAAATCGTGGCGAGGATCAAACAGTACGTGTTGTTTTAAATAAATTATATATTTGACTTACGTAACTGTGTCAACAGCAACCAGACTGGTTAGACATTGCAGTGAGTGTTCGACTGAGAACTGGAGGACGGACAGTAGAGAAATCAAATTTCCTGATGAGCTCCGATAAATTTTGCAATTCAACCCGCAAAGCTTCTAACACAATACATCAAGAATTTATGTTAAAGTGACAGGTACTGCTCTGGATGTCTGGCGACGTATCCCGTGGTAGTCATCTGATGAACGCTGACCAACAGAGTTGCATAGCCTTTAATCCTAGGAAATAAATTTCAGGTCATTAAAATTGCGTTTATAGCGTTTTCGTTCAATGATGCCGCACAACGTCGCAACACATTACTGTTTAACTTTGCTGAGGAAATTTTATTTTCAGTATTGCTATCAATGAGCGGCATTCTGTGGTCTTTAGGGTAAGAAATCCAGGAAGAGATGAGGAAACCCAAAATGAGTGACTACAAAAAGATTAAAAGAAGTGCACTGGAACCATAGAACGATTACTGGAAGGAGCACTGTTGCACCTTCGTTTGCCGCAGTTTTGTGTAAAATTTATTGGTTTTGAGCAACTAGGTTGTTTTCTTTGATTTTTTATACGGCAAATTAGTGGTTTGGGATGAAACGCTGGAGTAAATGGTGAATAAGCAATGTAAATTCGGTTTACCATTCATTGGAGCAAATGAGATCTCAGTTACGCGTATATTTTCTCACGTGCTAGAGCAGCCCATTGCGGTTCCAGTTAGTTTCTTGTCGCCTGGCCGAACGTTTAACAAAGGAGTGGCCCAAAGTTGGCCTCACTTTGCCGAATGCAGTCCTGTCTGGGACCGAAAGGAATTTGACGCTCGAGAGGAACAATTCTAAGGTGTTTCCTTCTATTCGGTCTCAAGGACTCATTCAAGGATTTTAAATGCCACAGCCTAGCTGTGAACAGGCCTATATTGAATCCGGTTACAAGCTGGACACTCGGACGAATCTTAAATACCAAAAACGTAGTCACGTTTAACATTCCTGACCGCACTTGTCTTTTCCGCAGCCAGAAACACCACATATTTTGCATGCACGTGGCTCATCGTCTTTCCCTCATGAAATTCACCCTCCACGAATTGCCTAGGCCTATTCCAATTTTCCAACAAACTGACCGCCAAGGAGTTCGTGTCTCATCTTCATGCCACCGTGGTTCATTCACCCTAAAATGCCATTGGTGTAATAATAAACAAATCCTCTTTCCGGATGGAGGTGGTTTTCGCCTCCGGTCATGATGCCCATTTCATAAACCATGAGTCCCTTGCTAATCTGACCATTCCAGCTTGTAACAGTCACGTCGATTACTCACCAAATCCCGCCTTCTATTTTCTTCAGGTGCATCATGAAGCGGTTGACCTGAATGCATCACTACCCATACCTCCAGTTTGGATACCGGCACCCTTTCCTGCCTAGCTTCCTCGCCAAAAGCATCTACGCTTGGTGGCGTTGCTGTTAGCGATTTTTCTTCATCCACCTTCCCTGGACACTGTATAAACTTGTCAAATTTTGAATATTTCGGCCACATATTGACATTTATCACTGCCCTCCAACCGAATTTCGCAGCTGCGACGCGCGCTATTGGTGCATCTGAACTCAGAGCAATGGACTAATCAGCATTCATGTTAACCTGCTGGTAACCACGTGTGATAATAACTCATCCGTTTTCTGACTCAATCTTTGCGCTACGTTGCTCTATGGGTTGTATTATAACATTGTACCGCCTGATCATGCCATTAAGCATGTCTCGAGAAAATCACCATATTATTGTTATTAATATTATTATCATTATTATTATTATTATTACTATAACTGCCGTTATTCCTCGAAACCTATGTCAACATTGGATCCAGTTCTCTAGTATTTATCCTCCCCAACTTCATTCTCACACGTACTCGTAGACAGACAAGTTTCGATGGATAGGATGCAGCCCAAGTTGGCATCGTCTAAGGCTGCAGGCCATTGTATTGCTATGCAGCGCATTAACCGCAGTGCAAATAAGTGTCACCATTCTCCTGCAGCTCGGATCATCTTACACAGAAGTGACCAGCAGGCCACTTATAATCTGCTGAATAAACATTCGCATAAATCTTGGGGAAGCCCCCACCATGGGTCCAGAAACTTTCATTTCAAAGCCATGCCTGCTGCTAGAATTCACAGTCTGCACGACCTACTGGAAATAACTGCAAACAGTAACCTCCCACTATGAAGTGGCCAATCCTAGAACATTCTTGACGATGGATGATACGCATAACTTTGGCACGTTCTTCTTCAGCCACGCTACTTCGTATTCTTTTCGACGGCGTGGATTTCCTCACACATTCTTCTCAACGGCCAATCCCCACCATAATGAACCCCAAATTTAACACCATATTAAGTTCATGAAAAGCTCCACCCTGTTTATGATACACGAAAGACGCCTTTCCGAATGATAATGGAACCCCATGGCACATTCTTAAAGACCAGTCACTAATAATATATCAGCTTTGGGACTCGCATATCGAGGCCTTATCACAAAATCCCTCTCACGTTCACCGAACGCCTCAAATAATCCAGGCCAACTTCAGTACGATACACAAGCTCTTGGGTGTTGCAACTCATACGAAAGCCGGATGCTCAAAGAGGCTAACTTCTGTCGACCACAACCTAGCAACCACCCGCCATAACAAAACGTGAACCTCCTAACATCATTAGGCTTTCTCGCCTACTTCCTACTTCATCGACTTTTCCAAGCCAATTTGTCGCTATTCGCCATTGGAAGCCTCTAGCCGCATCCAGAATCCCTGCTGCTCCAGTCTTTAATCCACATCCTTCGTAAACCTGCCCAAACATTTGCACTTTGTGCTGTTACCCATCTGCGCGCTCCCCAGGACACAAAATAAGTCCAAATTCTCCATGGAAACTCTTGGTAATGATTCAGCATGTATAAGCCACTGTTCCTCCATATGCTATGATTGGGTTGGTTCTGGCGAACGGCATCTGTCACCAACCGGCCACCTGACGATCTGGCACAACTTCATAATTCAACCTGTTCCATCAACTGGGCCGAGCATTCCCTCTCTGTAGGTCATGTCCAAATCCTTCGTCGTACTTGAATTACCTGAAGAGAAGTCATCTACCAGTATGGATTGCTGCAAGCTAGTGGCCCTTGGCAATGCAAATCAGTGACGGACATGTGCAATACCACGTGATGAGTTTCAACAAACCATTCTTCGTAGTTCATTGCTCTAAAATGTGGAACGATTTCCATAATGCCCTGAGATCGTGCCCAGGTTTAGCCCAGTTCAAAGCCTAGCGCGCAAAGTTGCTGGATTTGCCGTTCTTAATTAACCTGACGCGACCCACCATTGTACCAGACGAGGCCTACGAACATGGGCTAGAATTCTAGTTCATGACCGAGTCTTTGCTGAGATCGTCATCTGAGATTCGGCTTCACTTCTTACTTCCTCACTTTATCGCACATTCACGCCAATGCACTTTTTGACCTCCATTCTAGTTATGTACCCTCTGCACCAGTAGCTTAAGCAACAAAGCCGTGAGATTCTCCTAATATGGGCTGACGAAAAGGTCAACGTACTTCGTGACGGATCCATGTTCTCATTGCATCCCATGATTTTAAACACCTTCAGCCTATGTACTCCTTGCTTTTCATGTCATTTTTTCTCTTCTACTTGCTTGGCAGGGTCAAACAGATCTTTCTTGGCAGCTCCAAACCTTCAAATACCCATAAAACTGCTACCATAGCTTAATTCTAGTTACCACATTTTGTGGAATTGATGCACTATGTTGCAGGATGTCGTCGTGATCCAACAATCACCATAACCCCAAGCTGACACCCAAGTCAGACTACTGCTTTCTTTCGTTTCAGATCTCGCACCCGGACCAGACTCACTGCTAACGCTCCAGTCATCGTAATGGCGATTCCAAATTTGCGATCCTATCATCTCTGCTAGGAACCTGCTAGCTAGAACTGGTGCCCGAGTTCTGGTCCGCTCCACCAAAACTACGCGGATTATCGCATTGGATATCTCAACTCGCAAATTTTCAATTGGATAAAACCGCGATTACTACTGTCTCCGGAACGGCCTATGCATCTCATTTTCCCCAACCGCAATGCCGGATAAGATCAAATGCGGGAACAACAAAGTTGACAGCACAGAGGACTTTCTTGACTGGCGTATTTAAGAAGTGTCCTTACACAAAATTTATCTTATCTGACGCACCTCCCAGTACAGCTTACCCTCATCAACATGTGAATACAGTCACTGTTCGTGGGAGTTCCATATCCGAAGCTTCAAAAATTTCTTTCATGTAGTTTGAGACAATCTTGACAGTCCTTCTCCGCCTCCAGCATTTTTTCGGCCGTTTATTGTTGTCAAATACGTGTCTTATCCACTTTGCCTGAGGTTTCGCCTGGTTTTCACTACTTCCATCAAGCTATCGTATTACCATATCTTGTCGTCTCAGCTCAACGTTTCCGCCCATTACATAACACTCTTGACTTTTGGGAGACTCCGGCCACATTTCGACATCCGCCGTTGAGCTCCATCCATGTTGGGCGCCAGCAATGAGCACATTTACTGCAATCAAAAACAAAATGACTCGTAGCCCGCTGCTTGCAAACAGCCCTGTGAAAGTCTTTTTGGTCTTAAATAAGGGTTTTCCATTTTTCGATTTTCACTGGCATAATTGTACTTTTTCAATTGCTTTGCACTATCTCATTTCATTTTCCAGTTAGCCCCTCCAATAACTCAACGTTGTTTCCACCCCCTTATCCGTTTCGCTCTCTATTATTTGCATTTTCTGTGCATCATCCTTGTAAAATTTTTATCTCGCCTTGCGCATGCCTCTCGCATTCCTCTCGTACTCTTGTAATCGTTCTTGCCGCAGGTCTACTTGGCGTCCGGCATTCTCAAAATTTCGTTACCACCGCAAAGACGAATGACAAGTTCTTTCTTCAAAATTGTTTCTTCTAAAATACTGATGAAAATGATTTGGGAAGCGCACTACCGGTAGCAACTCTTTCCGTCTCGTACAAAAATTTGCTTTATTTTATGCGGTGTTTTGGCAGAGTGGAAAAGAACCAAAGATATGTCAAGGCGAACTATAAGTTTGGGAAGCGGATAGCAGAAATGTTACCGAAGTTAGCAAAAGGAATAGTATTACTTAGAGCGTTAAATGAAATCTCCGAAACCGACAAGCCAATGTGAAATGAGGATGGATCCATTAGGCTCTTTCTATGGGGATTCAAATATCTAGTTGAGGGAAGAAGCAGAATAACCCCGATGTGGAATTAGATATTCGGAGTTATGACTAAATTTGGACGGCAGGTGCTTCGCTGGTATTCGCTGTTTATATGTTGGGCTTATTAGCCAAAGTTAGTCCGATATAACGGCCACTCTCTGTAGTTCCGATGATTTGTCTGTTCATAGCTCCTTGCTCTTTAATGTCACATTGGGAGACTCATAGTTCCCAACACATGTGCGGCGAGGAGCTCCAGATGTCATTGGAAAATCACGTGGGTTGGCTTCACTGTTATGTTTCAGCACAAACTGGAAAGTAGATCCTTCTGTTCCATCGGACACGGTAAGGGCAGTCAATGAGCCAATTTGCTTTTGCAATTTTCAGGAACACACAAAGCAGCACCAATCATCCGGAAAATGGATCTTTGGTGCGACAACACTGCGGGCTCCTGTGTTTGGAATGACAGCTGAGAGAAAAGTGGCTGCCTGGAGTTTCTTCAGCTGATGCTTATGATGTGCACAAAAGTACAGGCGTTGCCAGGTTGATATGGAACGGGAGCGTAACGGTGCACAGACCTAGTAATTAATAATGGAGACGGGCAAGGATTTGGGGATGTATTTCTAAGGGGAATGGAGAGATGGAGTGCCTCGCAAGATGACAGGAAGTAAATAAACCCGGTCGTGCACTTGGGATTGTGGGAGAAAGGACGAGGAAAACAGTGGATTTAAAATGGACCCAAACAAACGAGTAGCTGTATGCATACTTATGAGTTTATACGTGCCGCAAAAAATACGGGAATACATGTTAACGTATTTTGGTGAACATCTTTGTGGAGGATTTGAAATGTTTTGTCAGATGAGCTATTTAAGTTAAGTCAGTTCAGAAAAATGGATAGGACGATGGCACTGCAGATAAGAGAAGGGGTAGCAAGTGGACAAGTGATTTAAATTCGGACAGAAAAAGAAAATAAACATGAAAGGTGGAAGCATCCAGGGTTTTCCTAAGATGATAGTGCGCCAGTTAAACAAGCCGATAAGGTGTCCTAATACGTAAAAAAAAATCAGACGCAAACAAAACATAAAGCAGTCCAAGTGCGCGTCACGAATTTAGATTCGCTATAGTCTGTTCGAATATCGTATTCAGCAATAACCTATAAGCATCACGCAAACTTGGCTTATATTAGTTAAAGCCGCTCAGGGAGGAACGTCCTCCATGCGACTCATATGCTCCGCTGTCCGTAATGATCCGTGAATCTTCTTTTCGCCGGAATCCACTGTGAATTCTTGAATTTCATTACCAATGTCCGTTTGCTCAGCTTATAATTTAGTAGCATTCACAATAAATGCCTTGGTCTCGCAAAATAAAATGGATAGAGTAAAAATGCACAATGACAAGTTCTTACACTCGACGCTCGGTAAGCTGAAAGCGGGAGCTCGCAAAGTATTAACGCTTGCGTGGTGCCGACCGGGGACGGCACAATAACTGCAGTGTTCACTTGATCTGCGACGGAGGAAATGCGTTCGACAATCTCAGCGCCAACTACTCTTGTGCTCCAGAACAAGGGCCGACAGTCAAGGACAACCATGTAATGTCCACCGCAGTTTTTTCTCTGCACAATTCTAGTAAATAATAGCAGTATAAGGTATATTTCTTGGTTTCCGGGAAGCGTGTGCTGAAGCATAGTTTAAATGTGTTCGCGAAGCAAACCTTAAAAACAGGGCTATCTTTAGCACGAACACATGTGTATTAGACAAATGGGCAGGAAACAACTGCATGATTCAACTTCGCGTAAGTTTGAGCAAAGATTATTGGCTACTTAGGAAACATCGAGGAAAACCGCATCACATCAAAAAGACAGCAAACACAAGAGCACAGTCTGGTTATGTGCATCAGCGCGTAAGATGTGGAGTAGATTATATTAAACTCAACGCCCGGGCAAAATGCAAGTTTCGGACGAGAAAAAGTTACACATGGACTCGCAGAAATAACACAACGGGAGACTGACTGGAAGTCGCGGAGGATATTACACAATCGGGCTGAATGATGGGAATAATCTAAGATAATGTGCAACGGGCCAATCAGGGGGCGAAAAACGGCCATTCAGGGCCCTATGTCGGTCGCAAACCCTTGAGGTTCTCATTCATTTGTTTACCGTTTGTGAACCAATCTTGAATTTCTTCCCCGGTTGTCCAACTGCAAAGGTTATTCTCATGATTCGTCAACTTGAAACCCACCGCCAAATGACTCGATATTCGTCCTTTGCTCGATAGACGAGGGAGCAGCGAAATTGATACAGAGCAAACAATGAGGCACCGATCGGCATGTCTAAGGGCTATATTGGGCTTGCCGTTTGAACCACTGGAAATCATGATAACCGAGGTAGCACTGGGGATCGTAAACTTGACCAAAACGTTGACATAATCCGTAACTTGCCAATGCATGCAATACTAGAAACGGAATTCTTGCGTTCGGTTGTGTGCACCCAATTTGGTGTAGCGACATAGAACTTGTGGGTTCTGCTTGGCAGACCGCCGCGAACTTCATGACCGCCTCCAATGGAACTGAATAATCCCGTGCACTTGAGAAAATCCACAAGACATGGCCGAAAGACGGAGTTGCACGTACTTATGAGTTTGAAGAATTGTTCAAGGAGCAAGAGCAGGTTTTTTTTGCAGGATGGGAAGCAGTGAGTCGAAGCAGTTCAGCATATAATTCAATGGACACATGAGATGCAACCTCAATCAGGCAGGTTTCCAGGCGAGTCGCGGTCTATTTTCATTTCACTGTGACGAAACAATGCACAAAATGCTAAAACAAGGTATTGTAAAACCCGTAATGTCATCTAGGGCTTCTCCAATGGCCCTGGTTGAGAAAAAATTATGGGTAGCCGAGGGTCGGTTTAGACTATAGAAAACTAAAAGGCTTGGCACATAAAATCTTACTACCTGCCAAGAATCAACAATGCGCTGGATACTTCACCTGCTCTCCGGTGGTTTTCTGTCTTGTATTTGGCCTCAGAATACTGTTAGGTGAAGGATGCAAAGGGAAATGAAGAGAAATTCGCATTTTCTTACCACGAGCGCTGTGCGAGTTCGAAACTACGCCAGCAACTTCCCGGCGCTTCACGCAATTCATCATGCCAGGTTAATCGCAGAGGCTTATTTTGTGCATTCAAAGAGAAAGATTAATGACCATTTAAAAAGGTGAAAATTGTGTTCCAAGGACTTAAGAGGGCAGGGAGTTGATTGGGATTAAAGAATGTTTCTAAAAGACCGGATGAAGAGTTTGGTTCATGTTGTTTCTTGTACGAGGAACAGTAGCTGACCGGGGAGGGTATTGACAATAAACTGGTGGCCAAAACCCACTAATTTTACCAAAGTGCTAACCACCCCAGGTGTTGCTCTTTGCTAGTGGCGATTTGTGCCCAACGTCTCAACCATATTCTTCCATGGCAGAACTCACTAGAAAATGTGCGATATTCTATTGGACAGCCAATCCCAGAACAAACTTCGCAGAGCTCAAAGGTATGCTGTGCGGCGTCCCTGGTTAGGCCCAATTTAACACATCGAGTGTGGGAAGATGCATTATTCTGGACATGGATATCAGGAACTCAGCAATGGAGGCAGATTTAGCGCAGCATCCGTTTGATCACCAGGGACATGAGGTCAGGTAAAAAAAGACGGATAACGCAAAAATCGAGCAGATTTTTGTACGAGAAGGAAAGAGGTGCTACCGTTAGTGCGTTTCGCAAAACATTTTCATCAGTATTTTACAAGAAACAATTTTATAGTAAGAACTTGTCATTCGTCTTTGCGGTGGCAACGAAATTTTGAGGATCCCGGACGCCAAGTAGACCTGCGGCAAGAACGATTACAGGAGTACGATTGAAGTGCATGCACGTAGCGAGCGAAAGCATCTTCATGCTGAAGCGATGTCGAGGATAACCTGACACAATCATGGGCATTGTTCCGGTTGTTCAACGACGTGTGCACGTGCTATCACGGTAAAAGAAACAGCGGAAACGTCAAAGATGCAAGCAATGAGGAACTTAGAGAAGCAAGAATTGTTTACGACCAACTAACAAGCTACAGAGAGCAACCACATCCTGATGCAACGAGGAATTGTGAATGGGAGACAAGTTGCATCTGGCCACCGCGGGACAGGATCTAGTTAGACGGCAGTTTGATTTAATTGAGCTAGCCGAGGTACACTTAGCGGATTGCACAGACGTAATCTAAGGTCATCCAGATTCTCCACGATCTAACTGTTCAGCCGGGTCTTATTGGCTACGACGAACTGGAACAAACCGTGTGGCAAAGATCTTGGTGTTCACAACAGAGAAGCGATATCCGCAGTTTATGTGACGAAGCCAAGCCACAATTCCGCAGACTAGACGTAGGTAGAGAGAAAGATCCGTAGCTAAACGGCTAGAGAAAGATTTCTGTAATTGCTACGTTGAACGAAGTAGACATGAAATGGTCAGTTATCTTGCGTTCAAAGAGTCGGCGAAGCCACGGGGGTTTGGCTGTAGTGAGTGGGGCATTTCAGGGCAGGAGATGGCGGCGGATACACATCCAGTTGTTGGATAACGTAAAGGTGAATATATTCAGTAGCAAACATTGCCGAGATCGGCGCATAATAATTATAATGTTTATAAATCTCTCGAATTGCGATGGGCAAGATTAGGGCAAGATTAAGTTGTTCAGGAATGGCGCAATGGAAACATGGAAAACAAAAACAGTAAAAAATATAAATGCGCTTTCTTTCGAGATCAAAATCGGGTTTCCCAGTTTAAAATCAACGCTAGATAACCGTTTGCCAGGATAATACAAGACTCTAGGGAATGATTTTTGCTTCTAAATTTACGAACGATGCGTACCGCAAGCTCAAAATTTACGTCAAAAGCAATGGAGGACGTCGCCATATGGCCAGCTTCCTTGAAAGTCAAGAAGGTTATATGATGAAGGGAGAAATTAAACTGAGAAGATTAGGATTACTAGGAATTTGATAACTCGTTGGAGCTCAGTCAAAACTAAACTGAGCCTCATATGAGGTGGATAAGAGAGTGAAAATTGACATCAGTTGATAGCCAATTTATTGGTGGAGGTGAACCAGTGGAAAGCAGTCAAGGTTGCACCAAACCATTCAATGGATAAAATTTTGCAAAAAATTTTGGACGGCGAGACAGTGAGACTCGCGAGGGCGTTCACTGAACCCATGCGGCTGGGAGCGGACTTGACTGAGGCTTCTGACGGGAAGAAAACGACTTCGCGTAAGAAATGCAGCCAGTCCTTAAATGCACCTGTCACGAATGGGCTGCGTGTTGTCCTATTTAGGTGTTGGAGTTTTGGTTTTCTGTGGCGGCAGGGGTCGGGAAGTTGGAAGGGGGAGCTATAATTCATTCCAGTGATAATAATAACGGTGCTTTGGCCATTCGCAATGGTCTACCTGATAGGAGATACTCAGGAGAGTCAGTGGTATGGTTCGGTTTGGCTTTGGGTTAAGCGGATCGGTACGGGAACACCAGATCTAGATAGCCGCAGGGATAGATAACCAGAGCAGGATTGGACGAGCTTCCAGCGGCAAGGCCCAGGTTGTATCTACATTTTATGTTATTCAGTGAAAGTCGAACTCATGAAAAATTTCCTGCATTTCATAAAGGGCCTTATGCGAGAATAATAAGCCAGGCAAAGTTGGCACCTGGTGATTTGGGAACGGAACATAATCACTTATACATATGCAGTTTGCCCACAGTTATCATCTTTCTTTTTCAACAGCTGAATAAACACCGCATAGATGGGGCTTATTCTGATTTGGAGACTATGGCCAAAGTGGTCGCAAACGGCGAGTGTGTGTACGTTTGTGCAAAACGCTGATGTTTACTAAGGTCCTTGCGAATTTTTCTGTCTGTGTACCAGAACCGCCTTGATTTCCGAAAGCGCTTGCCGTTTCCTGACACGAAAAACGTCAAAAGACCGTGAAACGCAAACATGGACATTGGTTAGATTAAAAATATGTACAGTGCGCGTTAGACGTGGATAGGAATTAGGAGAGGAGTTTCACTTCGTGAATTCCGGCCAAGACATGCAGTTCCGCAGACGCTCGATTACAAAATGCGCATTGAGTTCGTTCCCAATCAATGGCAAACATGTCAGAGTCCCAAACCTCAGAATGGTCGACGAAGATTGACTGTTCAATGTGCTTCATTTTTTCTCATATACTCAATGATGGTTTCCATCTTTTTTCCGGTAGCGATGTCGCTAAATAGAAAAAACTTTACGCCATAAAGCTGTGGCTAGTAACGCGTCTGAATGTGATAAAGTCCCTGGTTATAGGCAAATATTGATCTGAAAAATTGCATCGGGGAGGCGTTCACTTGCTTGTGTTGTTTCCGTAGGATCATGAACTTGCACATTCGGGACCGTAGATCTAATCACAAAAGATTTACAAAAGCACATTTGAGCGACTTTCGCCAGTTCCTTCACGCCGAAGTCGTTTAAGATACATCGACAAATGCATCGCCGTTACAAAATCAAGACTGGAAAATATCAGGAAGAGAATGCTTAGCCACAAATTCCTCAAGCACTGGGTATTCGGCGCAGACAGCAAACATATTTTCACCGGCAGCGTCCAGCTGCATAACCGATTACTGTAAGTCTCCAAAACGAAGACGATGCTCAGTACGATCGATCATATTCGGGACATCCACATTGGGCTTAGCTTGCTTTAGATACCGAAGGGATATGAGCTGAGCACTTGTACTCAAAGATCTGTTTAGTATCCGGGAGGCTATCATGGTCCCATTCACTAATATGCAACAGGGCAGAGAACCGTTAAGGCCAACTTTAAGTGCATGGAGACTGTGGCCATTGGCGAGTCTGGAGTAGAACTGGAGAAGGACAGAGGGGCCGTCCGCAATTTGTTTCAGTTGTTGTTAAGGTGAGTAAACAATGAATGAAATTTTGATAACAGCCAGTTTCTCGTAAGCATTTTGGGGTCCAGACGACTGCCTTGAAATACGCTATTTCAGATTGCCAGGAAAGGGCACCAATAAAGTAGGTCGCGGACGGCAGCCTTGGCCGGATGTTAGGACGGGAGTTGCCACGGGCAGTCATGAAGAGGCGGGAAGGGAAAAGCATGAAAATGCTTGGACCGGTAATTTGTGTTTGAACGGGATGATAGCATTTCGTGCCATATAGTGGTCTCCATAAGCGCACTTGACTAGTCAAGAAAGAACGAAAAGCGGCGGAAGTTGTCCTAAACGTCAGCGCACGTGCCAGGTCTGCTTTGAGAGGGCAGCGGCAGGTTAAAATCTATAGGACTGGGCGGTGAAGCATGTGTGGACCGTTGGATACACTGTTTTCCGATGTTGTCTCGCAACACAGCCAGATGCATATCTACCGATCAAGGGCGGTTCCGGCTGTCTTCTTCCGCAGGGTTAGGTCTGGGATGATGGCATGCAATCCATTGTAGAAGGTGGCTTCTTCCTTCACATAATGAATTTGCCTTTGTTTCTTGGCTCAAATTGGCCCCGGCAGAGTCCCTTTTTATAGAGTAATACCTAATCCCATGTAATTACATTTCGCAGCTCCTCCGCCTGTTCTTACTTTTCCGCATGATACTGGCAAGAATTCTGCAATCATGTCAAAACCTGCGGTATGTAAACTCAGGTCCCTTCTTAGAGGGTGACTTACCCAAACAAAACGTCAATCTAAATATTGTTGTGGGATTTGTAGATTTATGGATGGGTACTGATTATAATCCGTGGGTCGACTCAGCTAATTAGTAAAGATATTCATCGTGTTCTAGCTCATACGGCCCATTCCGCTTGATCCTATTTTGCTTACAGTTTCTAGTTAACCAGCTTACACTGGATATCCACCTGGCGGCTTTTATTTTCTGCATTATACTGAGGAGCAATGGATCAGCTCTAACACCCCCCTTGTGTCTGCTCTGTAAGGCCTGTTTCGCACTTATCGGTTGTTATCCGCGAATAGTAGGCGACCACTGTGGCGCGATCGAACATTCTATGTGGCTTCTCCGACTCCCGCTTTATAGTGATTCACTGTCTCTTATTACCAGATCGATGGTTCATGGTGCCTCCTCGAATCGCTATCGAAGTCCTTGGTTCGCGTGTTCAACCTTTGGCCTCGGGCGTGTTAATTCCGCTGTTAGTGCTCGATGGTATCTACCGAGGCTACATTGGAGGCCAAATTTATCAAAGAAGCTTCAGCTCCCCTAGGTATAGGAGAATTTGCCATTTGGATAACCTCAAACAATCCCATGCCCCTCTAGGACTGCTCGCTGGCACTGGTGCGAAGACGGAATCGAGGTTTTGGAATCTTCATTTTTGATGATGACCTCCAATGGCTGTGAGTTTTTGGAGTCCGGCCTATGGCCATCCAGTGCGTCCTACTTCTCTGCTACTAAAACTACAGTGTACACCCGCATCTTCAACCGGCTCCAATATTTCAAAAGGAAGAAGATCCTGGTGCTGTTAATTTAGTGTCTCACTCCGCTGAAGTCCGGCCTCAGAGATTTCCACCAAGCCAAAATATAAAGCCTTCAGGTTTATCCCATTTATTTCCGTGCTTCTCTTGATCCCTCAGTTATGGTCCTGCTAAGCTGAGCCATCCAGCCTCTCCGAAGGTGCGGGGAAAATGCAACAGTTACGGAAATCCGGGGATTCGGAAACAGCTGAGCAAGACGTATGGAGACCGGGGAATTCCTCATGAAGCCTCAAATCCAGGACCAGTACGCGGTTCCTGGAATTGAACGAGAATGTTGGCTGAGCAGTGAGGAGGCAGTTATGCACAGAGGTTTAGGATTCTAACCGGTGTGGACCCGATGAAGATCATTAGGAATGTGAAGGGCCGAAAAGGCATAGACGCTGGAAATTTTTTGAGTCCCCTTAATGTGCGGTACAAATGGACATAGTCTGAAGCCACAAAGTGCTAAACAATTGCTAGAACTGGGAGCCACATATTTTGAGGACCGGTTTGTGTTGCCTTGGCCTGGTGTGCCGTTGGCTGCATGTCCTTGGAAGCTTTCGAACGGGCTCCAGATCTATGCTGGAGCACGGCCCTCACGTATCTAGGAAAGCGAATATGGTCGGGAAATTCGCATCTTTTTTCGCCGTGCATGTAAAGAGTATCCATGCCTACATATGCGGGCATGACTGTGCCACAAAAGTCAGTTTCAGAAAGCAACTAAAAAATCCCGTGCGATGTTGGAAGACAAAGAAACTCAACCAAAAAAATCAATATGGGAAGCCGATCGGTAGCTGGTGTCACTTCTGTTCTGTGCAAACTGAACCGGACATTTTTGTTTCAATTCTCCAGCGTGCGCGACCTTCACCGACGCATTTCATGAGCCGCACTTTTGGTTAGTTCCGTCGTTCTGTCATGCGCGGTCTTGAGGGCTACGTATGCATTGTAACTGGAGCGACTCGCGGAGTTGGCAGAGCTTTAGCCATCGGTTTAGGTGAAGCCGGAGCTACCGTTTATATAACTGGTAGAACACTGGACTCTACGCGGCATAAATCAAATCAGAAGTGCTTTTGCCTAAAGGAAACAGCGAAAGAAATTGAGGCTCGTGGTGGTGTAAGTTACCGAATTTCTAAGCAGTAGGCTTGTTGATTCGGTTTTTATGGTCGTCTTGTTTTCCTTTATTGTTACTATCTTGTCATTAGGCTAGCAGTTGACCCCAAAATCGTCCCCACCCTATGGGCTTTCTCAGTTTTGCTCTCGCAAAAAATTTCCTTACATGAGAAGACGTGACGAGTCATGACAAATGTGCATGTACAAGACTTTGTGTAAGCGGTATGCCTGCACAAGAAGCATGACGTCTACTATTAGTACCCGGATCGTCCACGGCCATGTTTCTAAAATGCATTTAAAAAATGATTTGGAAATCCCCTATGTTACATCTCGTTGCTGTGGTTTCTAGGACACTCGTTCATCCTGGGGAGCAGAATGAAAACCTTTGTTGACTGCGGAGACAGAAGTCATCCTCCGTAAGTCTCATCACTAGTCGTTACTGATTCTTTTCGGTTTCCAATGATTAGAGTTTACTGGATTATCCGATATAAACAACGCACATTGTTTGGTTTCATTCCCCCATCGTCATAGACGGTGTCTCGGAATAATTGCCTCTCCTGTTATGAAGTACAAGGAAAGCAAACGGTCACAAGAGTAGTAATGGTTTTCCATTTGGAGTACTCAGATAATGCCGCAGTCTGCTATTGTTTACGCTTGAATTCTGATCTGGTTTTGTGGAAGAAACAGCGATCAGTTAGGCTTGCTTTGGTGTTTGGTGGTGAACGATGATGATAAATAGGATGACAGTTTGAGAGTGGCTATGATCTGGGTGGTAATGCGTGGATATTCTCTGCAGAGGTTGCCATCTGGATTTAGCCCTCATAGCGCATGAAAAATATCCCCCTCTTGGTAGCTGCTGAAACGTTCTGCCGACTTTTTAAAGCCTTCTTGCAGCCGACGAAATTCAAAAGAGGAAATTCCTGTACATGTACATGTTCATATACGTACACGTTTAACACAATAACCTCTACAAATTTGCGCTTGGATGAAGCATGACATGGCAGAGTTTGTACAGAACGTGCGCTGTCAGAACCCCGAAGAATGCGGAATAAGGAAGCAGCGGGCATTCACTACGTATCACCTCCTTCACACTGCTCCATGTTGCTACACGTCTCTAATGCAGGTGTATGCCAGGTGCTGCCGAAATGTTGGAATAAAACATTGATTTCTGCCTCCAGCTTTTAAGTGGAAGATTTAACTCACTGGGAGTCGGTGACGAATTTCTCGCTCCGTGTGGTTTTATTCAGCAATCGAGTTTTATCTCTTGTTCCGGGTTTAGGAGTTTCTCAGTCTGGCTGTTCTGTGACTCTAAGAGTCCTGGCTCAGTAACAGTCTGGATGGCTCAATTTTTCACTTGTGTAACTATCCGCTTCTGATAAAACAGGATTGTGGTAAAAAGAGCTTGGAGTCAGTATCAACACATGCATGAACTGCAAGTGTTCTTACTGAGGATTTTTCTGTTTCCTTCTTTTTCCCGTCGCCAACGTTTACACAGCCCTACGATGTGCTTTTTTAAGTAATGATTCATCTTATGAAATGTTTTGTCAATTGTTGTTTCATTCCATGCTGACAACTTACAGCAAGCTACCCATATTCTTCAGTGGGAGTTCGCCTTGAGAAATTCTTGCAAATTGTTTCGCGTCAAGTGATCTACCGGTAGGAAAGTATGGGATGTATGCGAAGCGATCTCTGAAACATAGTTCGCCTATCCACCATCAGCAGTGATCCCTTACATGCTGGGGGCGTTCTTTAAAGCACAGTTTAGCTGGCATCCAGGTTCAGCTTTTCATAGGTACTCCGACACGCGTTCCATGGCCTGTTTCATTAGGTCCACCCGAGGTGGATAAACGCAAAGAAATCCAAGCCTTGAGCGTCATAAACCGCGGGGCCCCGACGGGTTTGTAGGTTTATATTTGGTGGCATGGAACTAGTCAGTTTTGTTCTCGGTCTGAAATTCAGGATAAATCCCCTCTTGTTGAGGGGAATTGACTGTTGTCGCCATCTTTAAGGCCCCACACGGGGACTGCACTAGCTACCGAAGCATTAACCGAAACTCAGTAGCGTCAAAGGTGATAGCACCGGCCATTCTTTGCAGTTGGTACAACACACAGGATGACCAAACTCGCAAGAAATATGCTGTTTCGCGCCAGTTGTGGACGCGTTGATTAATTCTCCATTCTCTGGGAGTTGTTTGGTCACCGTTTTGCTTTTCAAAGGCTAACAGTCGTCGTGGTCCCGGACTTTTAGCCACGACGATAGGTGTGCACTTCGATTTTATTTGTTTGTTAAAGGAATACCTTGGGAGAATGTATTGTTCTTGGAGCGGTTTTACCGCCGTACCTCATGTCAAGTTATAGGTCTATGCCCAGCATTCGTCACTTCGCCTTTGCCGTGACGTGTTCTACAGAATGCTTTATCTGGTATACTGGATGACAGAATCAAACTTCTTTCAGGGGACAGTTTTTGACGTGGTATATGTCGATGATGTCCCTTGCTGAGCAGTGATACGCAGGAAATTCAAGCTCATGCAAGATCGCTTGGAGATTGAGATGTCTAGGTATAGTGTGTGCTCCGTGCTATAGAAGTACGAGACTGTTCTTCAAGGTTGGCAGGAGCTTGTGCTTGCACTTACCTTTTGTCGTGAACAGTTGAAATCAGTCGGTAGTCAAAAGTGCCTTGGGAGTCCAATCATAGCTGGTGGGGTACTGGAGGTGAAACATATCACGAATAGCGAGGACAGTAGTCGCTTTCGCGAACCTGCCAAGATTGCACCACCGTCAGTAATACCCGGCTTTTCCTCAATTGGGGAGTGCATAATGCTGCAGTTCCAGCGGCTCCGCTCTGAGTATGTCTATCGGCTTCCATTTCTCGACCACTGATGTTTTTGAAGCATTGGTGGAGTCTCTCAACCGAACAATAGAACTGAGCGCACTGCGGCACAGTAAACACAACCTTTTAATTTCAGGGAAATATTAGGCCTTCGCGCTCAAGCCTTCGGTACACACGTATTCATTTCCACTGCCGTGCTACCATCGTTTGACGCGCGACTGCCGAGTTAAGTGAGATGGTTCACAGTCGTTAGTTGCTCCCCATCCAGCATCAAGTTCGGGACTACTGTCGTCCAGTCCTGAAACAGCACACTACAATCAAAAGGTGCAAAGAGCATGCCGAATCGAGCTACAGACTTCTGTCTAGTGCATGGTGTGCATGCCACCCCAAGATAATTGAATACGCTCCTCGTTCCAAATATCACGAATCAAGTAGGTAAATGGTTTCATCAAGGCTTCTCTACTCAGTTTGAAAAGAACTAGAGAAATTTCTTCGGAACCGACTGACTTTCCCCTCTTCAGAAGTCGAATTTTCGTCTCTACTTCCAATTCCGCTTGGGGGTTCAAGAAACACCCAAGGAATCGCACCTACAGATGTCGGCCTAAATACGTTAGCATATGGTCAGCTGAACTGATCCTTGAAGTGCTCAGCCCAACGGTCCAGCCATCGCCGTCTACCACGGATGAGCTCTCCATTCCTATCGCACACGACTTCACTAACCAAAGTTCGCCGGTGTCGCCCACCGTTGTCGCGTATAAGCTTAAACAGTCTTCGACTGTTACCTGGAGCAGCCGCTTCCTCCATCTCTTCGGCTACCCTAACCCATCAGTCATTCTTAAGACTTTTCTTCAACTGACGCTACAACTGTGGACGTATCTTGTTCACCTCCTTGCAGTTAGGGAGTTGGAGTTTTGCCCCACTAAGCCCAGCGACCCTTGTGAGACCCAATGTATTTGATGAACGCTAGATCTAGGACCACAGGCAAAGCCTGTTGCCAAGTGCATCGCCTGCTTAATTCGATTCTACTGCTCGTCCACATTGCTGCTCGTCGAAGTTCTTAGTTCCTCGGATAGTTTCTGCTCGTAGCTGTTGCGAATAGCCAAATCATACAGCCGTTCAATGGCCGATCGAGTTCGTGGCCTGCGTCGATGGCCGTTGAGCTAAAGCAGGAATCGCGCTCAAACTAACGCATGGTCTGAATCGACGTACGTGGTCCAGTACGACCTACAACTGTGAACAGAACCGCGCGAGCACTAGCTCATAACAATTTGGTTAATCTGACTCAGACTACCTGTCAAGTTAGAGCGCCTTATCGCTGTGCAACACGAACTATTTCGGAAATTCGTACTAGATAGGACCCAGTTATTGTCCGCACAAAATCATGACGACTTACAAGTAACCTGATAGATCATGTGAATACCACAAAAATTAATTTAGTAAGCATTTCATACAAACTACTTGCGAGCGTTATCCTCCATCGATTATCGAGTACTCATGAAGGGTATATGCGTGGGAACTAAACCAGTTTTCGTCCCGGTCATGGTTGTATTGACCAAATTTTCACTTTGCGACAGGTCTTGGAACGTAGGCACATGTTCCGTAGAGTTTTGTCTCTCTTGATTTGAAGGCGGCGTTCGCTTCAGTCGATCGTGCAGTTCTTTGGCGCTGCCTCTCTTTGAAGGGTGTGCCAAAGAAATTCATTTCATTCATGCGATTTCTGTATACCAACAACCGAAGCCGAGTTTGTTATTGCGGTGATGTATCACTCGGTTTCACTGCGCGAGGTGGTATTCGTCAGGATTGTCTCCTTTTTAGGTTTGTCACTGAGGTGGCTATGGAGATAACCCTATTTTCATGTGACAATAATGGGATTGATATTTTCTCGGACAAGAATCCGTCTAACTTCGAGTATGCGGACGACGTTGTGGTACTGAGTGACGACTCAAGTAAGTTGCGGATTTCTTTCGGTACTCTGGACGATAGTGTAGATATGCTTGGTATTCGTTTTACACCTTCAAAGTGGAAAACGCTGTTGCAGGACTGGATTGGCTCGCAATCGAGCCTTGTTCTAGCACGAAAACAATTGGGTGAGGTAGATAGATTTAGGTACTTGGCTAGTTTTATCTCACTTGATATTCTTGTACGGGAAAAAGTGTCATGGCACTTACGGAATTCATCAACTTGAACCATCTATGGTGTCAACTTGATATTCACCCGTAGATCAAAGGTCGAGTATACGCAGTCGGAGTGAAGTTGGTATTGCTCTACTGTTCCAAAACATGGCCGTTTATAGTATAAAATCTGCGAAGACTTGCGGTGTTTGAACATCGTTGTTTTCGCAGTATTGGTAGGTGATGAGAGAATTCTATGAATAACTCAGGGGCTAGATGAGAGTTGCGGAGTTCAAGGGTCTAGTCCTCAGAGCAGACACTGAATGTGAATAGATTAAGGTGGTTGGGTCATGTTTTGCGTATGCCCACAGAACGCTGTTCTGTGAGGCAGATATTGATTGGAAGGGTGGTTCGGGGTGGCCGGTGGATGAAGTAAGGAAAAATATGAAAACCTTAACTAGTAGAGTGGCTCGTATAGGTGAAGTTGGATTACCGGAACGATGATTGGAAACGATAAGTGATATGGTTTAGCACCGCGGCCAGTGACATTCTTGCATTATGGAATTATCTTCTATATAGTATTTCAACTCGCTGTCTCACCGTTAGTCTTCACTATCCCTCGTTTCTTTGTCTGCAAGGGTGGCTGGCACTGAGATGGCAACCAAAACCGGAGCACGATAGTACAAGGTTACTGGTTGTGCAAACTGAACTGATCGTTGAATTCTGATCTTGAGCACATCGCCTTACTTCAGCATATGAAAGCTAATAGACTACTTGGCAGGGTCTAGTGTTGCGTATAGCGGACACTCGTCGACCATACCGTGCCGTATTTAGTGTTCCTCCCAGCGAATGGAAGAAGCCACCTGGAAGTCAGCAGATGACGTGGCAAAGTGGGATGAGAAAATTTACAGCAAACTTAGGTAAAGTAGATGTTTCGCTTCTTGTTGGTTGGGATCCGAAAGACCCGTCAACTAGCTGGCTGGAGACACTGAAGGATGTGCCGGTGAATAGCGAACAGCGGCGATTGTGTTGTCATTTTCTATCGAATCAGAATGATTGAGAAAAAACGTTCGTACAGTTAGACTGTTCCGTGTGTTGGCTACTGCAGCGTTCTTGTCTTTTCCCGCCTATGTAGGTCCACTCCCTGTTTCCCCTCGACATTCACCCATTTTATAGAAACATGCAATTTTGGGGAAAATTCAGTGATCAGTGAGGCTTGCCTTGTTGTTTAACGCTGAACGATGATTATGATGGGTGTTTTAATGATGATGAGCCACCTCGCAGCCGACGGCATCATTCTCCCATCATTTCCGGCACATTAATTTTCTCCGGGGTGCCGGTTTGGTTTCTACATGGAGCTTCATTTTTTCCGTTAATTGGTAGCATTTTATGATTGTCCAGTCATGTTATTCAACTTAAATCTAGGAGTTTCAGCGAAATTCCCGTACATTTACATTTATCATAACTTGTCAAACAATAAACAAGAAACGATTAATAGTCCGTCATTTTGAGGGCAATTTCGCTGGCGGTTTGCTTTTTGGCATCTTTCGGGTACCTATTTTCAGGCAGCATAATTGATCATATTAGTTTTTTTAACCAGGTGCATTGGTAGTGATATGGTGTTTTGATTTTTCAGAATTGTTGAATGACGGCTGAATTCTAATACCAATTAAGTTCCAAGGCCTCGACCGAGGGTTTTCAATGTCTTTGTAAGCTCTCTGCATTTTTGTCCTATATTTGGTGTTCGTATGTTTGGGCTGAGGCCGTTTTTACAAGCAACACTATGAGATATTACGTGCTACATTTCTTATCCACCATGCTTATTTTGTAGAAGGCCATACCCGTCGCAGTTGACCATTCAGATGACACTCAGGTTGTCGGGTTATTCAACCGTGTTCGTCGTGAGCAAGGAGGACACCTGGATGTATTGATAAATAATGCATTCAGTGCTTCCGATTTTTTGTTGGAAGATGCATCTGCCGACCGTGTTTACTGGGAATCTTCCGCGACAGTTCGTGACCCGAATGAAGAATGGGATCTAGTTAACCGAGTCGGTCTGCGCAATTCGTACACTTGTTGTGTACTAGCAACGCGGATGATGGTAGATTGTCGCACGGAAGCTACCATAGAAACAGTGGGCCCAGCGACCGAAAATGGCAAACATTATAATACGCAAGGCGAGAAAAGTAAACGCCCAACGGGAATAATAATCAACGTCTCATCCATTGGAGGAACTGTGCGCCTGTTCAACGTTGCTTTCTGCGCAGGTATTTACTTAGTCATGATGGTGTTTTTTACTCTAACAAATTTTTCCTTTTGTGACTCAGTTATTCACATCAAACAGCCGTGACTAACGAAGAACGTTACGTTCAGTAAACAGTCTGTTTTTATACTCAAGCATCGTCATCATCGTTCAGCGTTAAACAACAAGGCAAGCCTCACTGATCACTGAATTTTCCCCAAAATTGCATGTTTCTATAAAATGGGTGAATGTCGAGGGGAAACAGGGAGTGGACCTACATAGGCGGGAAAAGACAAGAATGCTGCAGTAGCCAACACACGGAACAGTCTAACTGTACGAACGTTTTTTCTCAATCATTCTGATTCGATAGAAAATGACAACACAATCGCCGCTGTTCGCTATTCACCGGCACATCCTTCAGTGTCTCCAGCCAGCTAGTTGACGGGTCTTTCGGATCCCAACCAACAAGAAGCGAAACATCTACTTTACCTAAGTTTGCTGTAAATTTTCTCATCCCACTTTGCCACGTCATCTGCTGACTTCCAGGTGGCTTCTTCCATTCGCTGGGAGGAACACTAAATACGGCACGGTATGGTCGACGAGTGTCCGCTATACGCAACACGTGACCCAACCAGCGTAGTCTACTAATTTTCATTCTTAGGAATTATATCATGCACTTGTGTCTGCCTAGTGCTCAAGCCCTGGGATAATTCATTTTAAACTGGGTATTTGCTGAACTGCTTCAGGCGGAATAATGAATCAAGCAACACTAATTGATTCACTGAAACTTTACCAACGGCGCAATTACCAGTACTGAGGAGAAAGGCATCAGTTTTCCATGCTGTTAAATTTATTTGTCCTATATTATTTAATCCCATAAGTCCCGGGGAAAAAGTGTTTTACAGAGTGTATGGGAAAAAACCTATCTAGGCATGAGTTTCAGAGTTACAAATAATCATGTATCATCTATTTGAAACAGTTGAAAGGCAAAAACACCTCAGCCAAGAATATTTGTAACAAGCCGACATTTCGGCCACCTTGATGATCTGTTTTCATCATCAAACCTGTGAATAAAACATGTGGCGTCAAAAGATTCTTCGACCTCAGTCTCTCATTTTGCTCTTCGCGTGTCAGACAGTCAGGTTTCAGACGTTGCTGGGTACACGCCGAATTCAGTTAAGTTCTTGTATTCAGAAACTATCCGATTTTCCATGGTTTCTCACTGTTTTTCTATGCTGCGAGGTAGCAACCAAAACGAAGCACGTCACTAGGAGGTTAATGATAGTAAAAACTAAACTGAACTGGCGGATAAGGGACACAAATAGCATTATAAGGAAATAGCAGAAAACCTGTGTATAGTTCATTGGACGTATCACGTCCCATCCTCCAGCTGTCCAGTTTTACTTGTCCATTCATATCAGCTGCTCGTGTGTAAGTCTTATATTTCCCTTTGCACCTCGACCTTTTTGATTTCTTGCATGCATCTGGGACCCACTGATCTATGCAAGATGACTTTCATAACCTAAAAACTTAATCATAGTTGGCGGTAACTGAAGATCGGGCAAAAATCAATCCAAATAAGTTGCTTGGACAATGTGGAGTTGTGCAAAACCAACCACTAGGCCTTTTGAGTAGCCATACGAAAGCCAGGAGAAGCAGTTTAGCTGTCAAAATCTGGATGGCAGTGGGAGTTGTGTACCGGAGGTTTCTCTCAGCGGTGGAAAAGTTATCACATCTCATTAAATAGCTGTCGCATGCCTAGGCTAGACAACCGCAAGTCCAAAGGATGCCGCCCCATCCCGTTGCGCTTCATTGGGTACACAGAGCAAAAGAACTACAACAGCGGAAATATAATTTGCACACCGAGACTACAAAAAACAATGACGGTGAAGTCTTGCGCAACAGACCTGATGAAAATTTCTAACGTGTGCCTCAGTCACGTTCCCGTGTTGGACTAAAGCCGCGCTGTTTTGCGGGTTAGGCTCTTGAGTAATAGGCTTCAGTTGAGGTCTAGGAAGAAAACCCTCTTGGTGTGGGTAGCTATAAGGTAGCAGTCACCGGAACATGTTCGGTGCCATTTCAGTGAGGAATCTTACAGATTTCCGTTTTTGATGTAGAAACCGTGCAAAGTATCTGGAATAATTTGGGATTGGTGAATTTATCTGATGATGGCATTGGTGGTAGAGGAGAAGACGAATTGGACGGATTACTTGTCCACATATTTACTTCACTTGGTCTTCACGGATATTTGTACACCATATCAGATAGAGCCACAGGCTGCCCTAGCTGTAACTCTTAACGCAAGTATGTACTGCCTCCGAGACTCGTAAAGATGACCTCACTTTTGCACAAGCTCCTGATATCCTAAAGGCAGCATCGGAATTCCGTTTACTGTCCCAGTCGATCGGAAAGACAGCGGTGCGTGCGTCATTTATGGTTGCTCCGATCATAAACTGTTCCTGGTGAACATCAACTTTTGTCATAAACAGCGACACGGGCTCCCCTGGCACCCTCGTTCGCCTCCACATCTTTGGGCTCAGGTTGAGCACATTGTTATTAGTTACCTATGGCGTTGATAACGCCTCCGGATTCAGATTGTGCCTTCATTCGTGTTCGCTTTTTTGTGCTTATTTTGCAGACACCAGCACAAAATCTACCGATCGTGTGCAACTGTTCCTGGGCAAGAACTACCGACGTGGGTTCCATTTGGAGCCTTCAACGTGTTTACTGACTGCCAAATACCCAAGATCCGAGCGAATATTCAAAAACGATCAAATAAACGATGCACGCAACAACAAGTGCTACATAGGACTCCAGGCCATATGGGCCTCAGAAATGGTGGATTTTCCCAACCTCAATTGCTCCATTGGATGCTGGCAGATCCATCTCTCCGGTCACCACCCATAATCCGATGGTTAAACATCTGGGACATCAGGTGGCTACAAGCTTGTGAAAAGGCCGCGAAGATTAGTGAGTAGGTTAATGTAGGGAAATGGAAAAGGCTGTAGGAACGAAGCCGATTGACCGTGACACCTAAGCGTTTCACTTATTACCTCCAGCCAACGCCGGAGAGGTGATTTCGTGGACCCCAACTCGGAAATGTAACTAGATTCACTCGGGTCAGTCCATAGTTTGTGGTATTTATACTTTTTTGGATCTCATGGACTGACTACTTCTGCCCATGTTCAAACCGCGACTCGCCTTGAATGGCAGCGTACATCAAGACAGGTGATCCATCTGCGTGTACCGCACACGGTCCGTCCACGTTCATCTTTTCACCGCAAAAAGTCTGGCCTAGTGTCGTTTTTTACTGACATGATTGACAGATGAGCGTAATGGAAGCGACATGCTATACAGACCCCAAAGCCCACTACAACGAGAGGAGGGGAACTGGCAACCGTGACCCTGCGTAGAACAGCATGAGATCTCAGGTCACGTGTGGTAACAAGCCGAGCGACAACGAGTTGCCGTCTATCAAATTTATCGGCGGATCTGGGATTCGAACCTTTGACCCCCTTGGGGAGGGATGCTTAATCCGCTTGACCATCACTGGCCGGACTCCCGAATAACTAAGGAAATTCTGTCATTTTCTAACAATTTTACGAAAATATCGGTCCTCAAAAGCAACGGCCTTCCCGAAGTTGTCCTCCGTATCTTTGAGCCTTATAGCAGACGGATCTTGGTGCTGCAGTGTAACTCAGTGGTCAGCAAGGCTTGCCTTAGCGTTTAACGCTGAACGATGGTGATGATGATGTACACTCGATTCTTGAATGATGACCAAATTTCACGTAAATGCCACATACGCTTCATTTTAGTAAATGACGATTAGAACTTCCCCATACATGAAGCCAATTAATCCGGTTGCCTGGTGAGATACTACTGCTCTTTTTTTTCTAAGGAGATGCTTGGCACACAGGTGTGAAAGGAGCACGACGTATAACCACTAGGGTAGCTCCCTGAGGAGGGGGATCCGGCGTCCATGACTGTGAAACTCAAAGTGGGACAGAGTAACAAGTTTTTACTAGGTTATTTTTGGTAACCTGTTGGGTGAAAGCTAATTGCCACTTATCGCTTGAGCTTCGAACCAACCCATTCCTACAGAGCCAGAACAAATAACGTTCCATACATAGATCTACTGTTGATGCGGTTGCTCAGATATAATTGCAACTTAACTCGATCCTCATCCAGTACGATGTCGTTCGCAGACTCTAAATCAGGTTGTCTGCTATCTGAAAAAAACAGAAAATTCATCGTTCTCATCTTAGGATAAGGCCGTTTTCGTAATCCTCTTGTTTAGATTTGATCTTTGCAAAACCAAAGAGCAGCTGGAGTAAATAAGTGCCTGATGCGAAATCGGAAGCTACTTTTTTCAGCAGCACAAAAAACAGACCGCGACATGGAGGAAGATCAGCATATTGAAGAGTTTATAGATAGAGCAAGAGGTAAAACAGTCTTTGAAGCGCGGTTCAGTGTAATCAATGAATCAGTGTGAAGATAAATTGAAAGGAACAAGATTTCAGAAGCATTAAACGCAACTTGATTGTGGGTGTCTCCGGAAATGTATCTGAGGTTGTATTCTGGTCGTATCCTGGCTGCACTACAGCCACGGCCAATACCCTTCTGATCATGGAGGAAATTTTGTAAGCAAAGGAACAACGAAAGTCCGTGCCATCGACGAAGAAGGAGACTAACATCGAAACGACTGGAGTTAGCCACGTTTTCCAGTCGATTTGCCAGTTTCAGTATTTTTCAATAATATTCAAACGGCCGTTCTGTTTTTATTTCCAAGCTTGTGGATATTTTGCCATAATCAAATATTCGGGATGCTTTTGCACGCCATCACGGCACGGCTGCTGGTGAGTTCAGTGTCGTATGATTTGTACGGTGCTCGTGATTTGCTTAGAATAAAGTTATAGCCAAGGCCCAGTCAAGCCCGTGGAAGGCAGCAGACATTTGTCAGAATCACCTTTGGCACAGGTTGTTTGAGGCGCACAGTCAGTGGGTAACATTTCTAGAGTTGGTCGAGGCGAGTGGCCATCTCATTTTGAAACAATCTTGGTCATCAATAGCGTATAAACTACTAGCATCTGAGGCCAATGATGTTCACATTTAATTTTTATTAATTGTATTGGAGACGATTAAATAATGATGTGGTCGTTGGGTACGCAAATGTTAACTTCAGTGATGCCTGGACTGATTTTGCTCCGTCTAGTCATTATGTGATTTTCGATCGTGTTTTGTCGAGGTCCTTATATCTGTCTTCCTGATCGTTAAACTTAAGCTTATTTTGTTTCTGTTTTCACCAGGAAAATCTGCTTTGGATAGGATGAGTATGGAAATGTCACGGGATTTGTTGAATCGGGGTGTTAATGTTGTGGTGTTCAGCCTCCTACCTGGTCTAGTCAAAACCGAATCCGTTATCGCTGCTCTCAGTTCTGGTCGGGCTTCACCCACGCTCGTCAATGCTGTCAATGCGGGACTAGGTATGTCTTCTTTACACTTAGAATTTATTTTTTTGATTTTAATTTTGGTTGGGATTCGTCGCCATTTATCTATCTACGGGTTTTTTTTACAACTCTTGTTTAATTGGAACACATCCCAACCGAGAAAGGCGTTCTCAAAGCAATCTTATCACTGTTTTTCAGGTGTTTCTCTCGAACTCCCGGGACGATTGGTGGCCTCAATGGTGAAGCAACCTCGATACGCATTGCTCAAACAATCAGGTCGCTGTTTGTTCCTAGCTGATTTAGCCCGTAAATTTGGGTTAAAAGATATTGACAAGAAATACCCCACCCATCCGCGCTCGGTCAAAACTTTGCTAAAGCTGGCCGGTTGGAAACGTTTGGCGTTCTTTGTGCCCCCGTTTATTAAGATTCCTTGCTGGGTGTTATCATTAGCGACTTCTAAGTTCTGATTTGGATATTAAATCCGGATAGCAACGCCATCATTTACGGCAGCTTTCATGTATCAGGTATTTTGATCCAGTTCGTTCGGAAAAAACCGCTTGGGTTGAATTTTGTGTGAAGGAGTTGACAATTCAGAGGACTTTCTTCGTACACAATCCTATTTTACTTGTATTAATATTGGGCTTCTTTATATTTCGTCCCCCTTGTTGTTTTGATTTTCGTTATTCAGGTTTTATTATTTCATTATCTTGTTTGTACTTCAATCAGTCGTCTGCTACGATTTTAAATCTGGGATTTGCTACAATCATGTTAAATAATTTTACTTATACTTCTGCTTGAAGTTGCCCCATTCTTCATTCCTGCTGCCAGTGTAATTTATGGTATTCGGATCGGATCACGGTCGGGTACTGACTGACCCATTTCTCGCTCAGATATTTTATTGTACAGTTTCGTTCTTGTCCTGTGTATTTTACTGGAAAATGTACTCCCCAAACATTCTGTTTATCTAGCTTCCGATTTTATTTTGATTTGCACATTACTGGATTACATATCTTATATAAATACCTAATAGCGTTTTATCCACTCATAAAATGACATTCTGAGAACCAAAAACGTCACTAAAACAACAGTCTGACTGGTACTAGCTGCACTTTTTTTAAAGAAACTTTTTATTTAGCATTGCGGTATGTGCCTTCGTTCATTTTCGTGATCTCCCTTCAAAATCGATATGAGAAACAACATAAATGGCTCATTGTGATTACCTCTCCAACCGGACAGATATAGCAAAAGTCGAGAAGGCAGAAAAATAGCACAAAGTAATTGTTGAAGGTTAACCGACCGCACCGGATTCAGCTGTAATATGCCCGATAAGGTCGATTGAAGAATTACGTAGTGCTTCGCTTTGAGTAGCGAACTGAACGGTTAAAGGTGATTTATTTGCTCGGGATATTTGCAAATTTGAGAACTGAAGCCTTTGTAGTCAAATTGCCGAGGCTACTGGGAGACCAATGCCATCGTGCTGAACATGAAATGCAAGAAAAGTGCCATATGTATATGATGATAGCAGGTTAGAGAATGATGTTCTTTCTTGTAGCTCAGGTTCAACAGGATGGTATTGGTTTGTTCGCTGAGTTGGGCAATGTGGTTGCCAACGTTCCCTCACCAGCCGCGGTGACATTAACAGTGCTATAGAATTGTGGCGAGCGTTTGATTGCCATCGTCCCCTTAGATGGATCACCTAGCCTTTAGTTGGTGTTGATTGCTTGTTTTGGGTCAAGTCGTAGGATGGCGATTTGGGGCAGTTGCTTTGTTTATCTTCATCTATTGATGATTTGCTGTGGGTGAATCAGTGTCCGTTTCGACTAGCTCGTGCCGATTGGTTTTTTGGTCGGATGGACAGATATGCGTGGTCACCAATTATCTAAAATTACTTAAACTTACAAACACAGTTGAATGGTTGGCTTGAAACAAAGAAGCAAACTCCGAATGATGAGGAAACAATTTATGAGAAAAACAAGTGTTCTGACAGTCGAACGGTGTCAACGAAAACCAAATGGTGGAGGGGTTGCTGCGTGAATTTGTTGGCAGTTTTCGTAACGTTATTCTTTTAAATAATTTGAAGACCGTGGGACTGCATTTTCCGGGGCAGAATTTAGTTGACCACTTTTGGTAACTGGCCAGGTTTCAGCAATCAGGGATAGCTCTAAAGGTTTAATAACAATTAGAGATGTTAGACATGACTGAGGAAAGGGCAATCGCTTAATGCTCTAGAAAACTTGTGAGTAGTTGATTAACGGAACGTGAATTATCTGGCTTAACCTGTGACAGTTCTTCTATGTACGTCCATCTGACCACGGATCTGATTGGTTTCATACGACGGTTAGCTTTAGAGGAAAGTTTTGAGTTCGTAAACGTCTACTGACAAGTGTGGTTTCTTGGATTTGATTCCACCTCGAACACGTGGGAATATTTTAGAGCTAATAGGTACTCTTGTTTGTTTTCAGTCCGCGGACACACCTTTAATCTTGTTGAATTCGATTTTGTTTGATCTGGGTAAGTCTCTAAGGGAGTAACAACCTGTTATCTTGAATTTCAGTTATTTTATGCGGCGCGCTTACTTCAAGCAAAGGGTTGAGAATCTGTCTGGACGGGGGCGGACGATTTCGACAGACCGGCACAGTTAAAATCATAGTTTATAAGATCAAGAAGATAATCACATAATAAAGACAAATTTGAGCGAAAGAATATTTTGAGCTTCGTGATTGTGGTCGTGTCAACACATCTCACTAACTTCTTTTATTGCCCCGACGTAAATAATCCTGGCTTCACGTTGAGTGGAAAGCTTAGGACAGGCCAAACGGTAAATGGATGCGTGATCAGAGAATTCATCAGCTGGACAGCAAGTAGCATAGAATAGATTGGGATTGTAAACAAAAGAGCAATCTATTGAAATCATTGCAGACTATACAAAAGAACGGACTAGAGGTAACTTAGAAGAATCGCTGAGAATGTGACGGTGGATGACAAACCGTTGTCGCCCGGCTCGTTGTCATGCCTCGCCTATTGGAACCTTATGTATACTATGTCACTCCAGGTTTCAACGCCATGGCTGCCGGATCTCCTCTCCGTCTAGTGGATCTTAGTGGTCGTGGGATATGCTCTTTTTTATTATCCTCCAGCTTTAAACAGGAAAAGAAAAGGACGAATAATCTCATTCGACGAAAAGGCAAACGGGACTAGTGGTCAGTGAATGATGCCAATGTCGAGGTTTACTTTCAGTCACAGAAGCACTAATAGGGATTGTAAAGTGAGTGGATACAGCTCAGAGAAAGTTTAACCACTGGTCCCCCGCGCACAAGTAATCATGATATCGTCACGATTGTGGTGAGGTACTGAATTATCTATTCGAACCGGTGCGAAGCAACCAATATTGATAATGTCAATGTTTCTTTGCAGTCAGCTTTCTTATAGCTTTACCCCTCCCGGTGGCCCGCAGCCCTCGCTCAGCATAGAAATTAGATTTCTCAGCAACTGCCTTAATTGCAGAGCATAGATGTTAGTACGCGCATGTAAAACGAGTTTCTATCCAGAACGACTGTTCCTACATTGGTCTGCTATTTACTTCCACTGACATGTTGGGACCAGATAAAAGTGCATCTGGAGAAGTTCCCCGCCTTCCATAGGTTATCCCGATAGGCTGGATACAGACAGCTAGTCAACTAGTCTGCCTTTTCATCCGCTTCCAGAGTAAGACAATATACTACTTGGTTGCTTCATCTGTCTCCATGCTATCCGTGTCCCCACAATCATCTAGCCCCGTTTTTCCGTCACTCGTCCTCGCTGTCATTCCTATCGAGCTGAGTTATGTCACTAAATGGACTACTTATTTCATCCTTCTTGTTGTTTATTGGAAGTCCTCCTACGGTAGTTGAGATTTTCACCGAGGTTCCATTTGCCTCTTCCAGTTAACAGCTTTTCTTCCTCTGTCCGATTACAGTGAGCAGGTTCACGGTTCAGTGAACCCCATCAAAATATTTGGTAACAATTGCCGCTGCTATGTATCTGCCTTAAAATCCTCGGCAAAGTAACACAAATACAAAAACGATTTCGGTACTTCTCACTTTTACTACCAGATCAGGCTACTTGACAATCGACTGCCAAATTAGTTCAAGGATTTTTGCCGCTTCCAGCAAAATTCAAGCAAATCTGACAAAATAGAAAGGAGATAAATTTAGCCAGGACTCGACACTTTCATTTGCCCTTGTCAATCAGATAAGTAAAACAATTTTACGTTTATATGAATTCCAGTCGAGGACTTTGATAGACTGACTCATAGTAAAAACTAAGACCAACTTAGATCTGAGACAGCAGAAACTGCTTGAATGACTGGTAACTGTAAACCAGCCATTTGCGCTTTGCTTGGTCCCACCCAGTTTAAGTTTAGTACCCTGCAACAAAGATTTCATTTTGAAACGAATTACTACGATTGAGTTTATGGTTTGGCTATGGTCCCTTTCCTTCACCGACTGAAAAAAAAGAATCCAACATTATCCCAGGCTCTTCAACTCAAACGAAAAAATTTTCTACATCTTTTGAATCCATCCCATTTGAGGAAGGGGAGAATGATTGATCGAATTTGTTAGACACTACAATTGCAAGGATGTCAGACGGTATGCTACAAAGGTCTATCCAAAGAAAAGTTATATGGAGCAGTCAATATCCAGATTTCGCAAACCTCGTTGCAATGTCACATGAGGCAGGTATCGCAAGAAGCATCAGCCGTCGAGGCAAGAATATCTGTTCAACAGATGCATTAAAAACGAAGGCGAAATATACTCATGAAATGCTTCAGCGAAACAACTGCCAGGAACCATTTTTTCTTGTTCACCCCCCCCCAAGCAGAGCCCGAAGTGGTTCTGTTCAACTAGCCCCGTTGAAGGTTGTGTTTGTTGGAGTACAGTTCAAGAAAGATCATCCGGCTAGCGACCAACGACGAAAATCTGTTTGCTTTGACTAGGACTTCTCCAGCCAAACACTTTCACTTGCTTTCAACAGCTCGAAGGATTGGTCCAAATAATTGCGACTGTGGTGCTCTGAGAATTTCGCCTCCCATGTTGTGTGTCAGTTGATTTGCCGTTGTGATGATACTTTCACCGGCAAGATAAAATGGTAAATATCCCAATGGATACCGCAGCAAATTCCCAAGTGGCTGGTGAATTCGGATGCCATACAAAAGTGGCGACTATCTTTGCCAAAATCCTGGATCATCCATCGGCAATCATGTGTTGACGACAAAACTATAAGTTGCCCTAGTTTCTTCGTTTAGGCCGAGGTTACGTAACATCAACCTCTGACCATTGGGACCAAACAAAACGATCGTTCGCGTCATCGTTCAGCGTTAAATAGCAAGGCAAGCCTCACTGACCGCTGCCGTTCCCCAGAGTTACACGTTTCTATAAAAAGAGCGAATATCCAACGAGAACAGGGAGTGCACCTACACAGGCGGGAAAAGATAAGATGCTGCTACAGCCAACACACGGAACACAGCCTAACTGTACAAACGCACGTGTTTTCGATCATTCTGATTCGATAGAAGATGACAGCACGATCGCCACTGTTCACGGTTCACTGCCATATCCTTGAGTGTCTCCAGCCACCAAGTCGACAAGTCTCTCGGACCCCAACCACGAAGGCGTGAGACACCTACTTTACCTAAGTTCGCTGTACATTTTCTCATCCCACGTTGCCACGTCATCTGTTGACCTCCACATGGCTTCTTCCATTCCTTAGGAGGAACACAAAATAAGGCACGGTGTGGTAGACGAGTGTTCGTCATACGCAACACGTGACCCAACACCAACCAGCGTAGTCTACCGAGTTTCGTACGCTGAAACAAGCTATTCTCAGAAGTGGCACCCAATACCAGATTCCTAACCTCATTATTACTAACCCGGTCACTCCATCCAATCCTAGCCATACTACGTAAACATTGGTTGTCGAAAACCTCCAACCGACGAACATCGCCCACACGCATACTCCACGTCTCGCAACCGTACAACAGAACTGAACGCACTGCATCACAGTACACACGACCTTTCAATTTCAGTGAAATATCAGGCCGACGCCACAAGTGCTTCAATCCAGCATAAGCTGCGCAAGCCTTGGATATACGCATACTTACCTCCAATCCCGAACTACCATTGTTGGACACGCAGCTACCAAGGTAGGTGAAACGGTCCACAGTCGTTGGTTCCTCTCCATCCAGTATCAAGTTCGGTGCTGCTGTCGTCCAGTCCTGTAACAGTACTTTGCACTTTGAAGGTGCAAAGCACATGCAAACGAAACGATGATGATTTAATAATACAAGTCTATTCTTTGGGTCCAATCACCTCAGATGTGTTGGACCTAAATTCAGCTTATTAAAGTGCGCATAGTTTTAACCATAGATTAGTTTATCAAGGTCCTCGACTCGAATTCATGTAAGCGTAAAATGGTTCGATGTACTCCACTGATAAGAGTAAAAGAAAGTGTTAAGACCATTTTGCATTTATCCATTTTCTGTTCTAGTAATTTGAATTACAGGGGCACAATATTCCAAGCTTTTTATAGTAAAAGCTACTCTTAGACCACTGCCACAATCTCTGCTCTCGAACAATGGGAGATTTGGTAATTCTGATTTGTTCCCTTAAACCAGCTATCCGGCCGGCTTGAGGCGAGGAAGTCGTTGCATCTACACCGCTTCTTCGGTGGTATCAAATCGTTTTACTCCACTTGTATATTTACCATTTTAGGTTCGTTTTTGATATATTCACCCGGAAAGAGTATGATGAATACTCCGGGTATTATTTATTTACTGTGATGAAAGCCCGCTAATTTTGAGCAGCCTGCTAAATACAAATCAGTTTACACATGCTTTCGATAAACGTTCGTCAGCAATCAGTGATTTCAAGCTTTTCCTCTGAACTGCTATTCGGGTTTTGTGATTTTCATCGGTGTAACCTCTTTTTGCTACCCAGAACCATCTGAATCATTTGTAAGGTCATCCAATGAACAGGACTACGGAAGCGTCTATTCCATTTTGTTCCATCCAGATGGCATGTTTTGATAACATATAGTGCCTCCTAAGCTTTGTTATCCTGAAAACAAACGTTTCAGTCAGGTATAAACTTATCATAAAGCTTAGTCTGGAATGCCTTCCTCCCAGTCACCGTTCCCACGGAAGCTTTGGTGCGGTCAAATCCACTTTGCAGCTTAAACTGATGACTCAGTACCCCGCCTGGGCGTTTTACGATTGAATGGGCAAAGTGGTCGATAGCGTCTATGATGGGCGTGTGTCTACCGTTCTTTGTGGCGTATTGTAAACTTTTACGGGAGACGCCACCGCTTGAATTCTAGTCAGTACAGCACTAGTTACAGAAGCTCCCCCGAGTTTCGGAAAAGCAGTCGACTCCCTTCGGAGACAGAGCTTTGGACCAAGCGGAATTTTCGGATGCCGCATTCTGAAGTATTTTCAGAAAATGGATGCATGCGTTTTCGCATTTTATACAACGTCTACGGAAAACAACGAACGTATTTCCTATTTCTACTCTGACTTGACGTTCTATCCGTGTATCCCAGACAACTTAATGTTGTAATAGCTTACAACTAACGGACCATGGTCCATTCGACTTAAGATTTTTCGATAGGTTGTGAAGATGTCTTACTTATTATTCCGATCAATGAAACTTTCACTTTCTCAAAGGTGTGACTGTATGAGTGTTGTTCCATTGGTTCTCTTGATCCTCAGCTGCTCTTCTGGGTCTGCTACAAGACTGATATTTTCTTTCTAGTGTGCTGCCCAAAATAGAATGTCTAATGCAGTGATGTACTCATAGGTGAACCTGCGAACAGCAACTTTGATGGACACTTTGATAAAATAAAAATTTCCGATATGCTTTCAGACGTTTGTCATTCTGGGAAAAGATAGCAAAAATGGGTTGTCCATTGATTCAATACGAGAAAAGTTTTAATCTTCAGTTGTTGTCACTTAGGCACATCTAGCCTGTTCGTTTGTTTAGTGACACGAGGAGAGTTTTCATGGAATTGCAACACTGTTTGCTTATTCGAACAGCAATTCTTCCCAATTTCCTACTGTTTGTGTTTATTATGATATGTTGTAGGCGTTTTCGTATTTTCTCTAGCCTGGAGAGTTGGAATGTTGTACCGCCGTCGTGCGGCGCGGTTTCTTATTCCAAACTCGAAGCAAACTTTCCTGAATTGAATCAGGAATACAAATCAGGTTTCGAAATTTCTAAACTTGCCTTTATAAGACATGAACCCAATGGACAGAGAACAATCACAACAGTTTCATTGGTGTGTGCGTGTACATATGTGCGCATCGTTATGTGTAGACCTGTGGTATGTAGTGGAGTCAGGGCTGATAGCAAACTGTTGGTAAAAGGGGTGGGTGACTAGGTCACGATTGTCAGCCGGTGCTTGTCACGATCATCGGTATCATTGTGTTGTGTAGTGGTATGTGTCTGTGTGCATGCGTCCATGTGGAACATGGTAGGATTTTGAAGACCAGAGTTTGGAGGACAGAGGCTTGATCCTTAAGGCTTCTCCGAAATTGTACTAGATGCTGGATGGTGTATGCAGGGCGATTAGCAAATGCGAAATGTTTTTGGGACGCGTCTCAGGGAAACTGACATTCATTATTTGCAACTGGTGTAATTATATATTCGGCTACCTTTTTACTGGAGTCCCCACAAATTTACTGAGGCTAGTTTCCTCTGTGCAAGAGCAATTACTCTAGTCGTGTTGCCTTTTGTGTTGAACGGCTACTGGTCATCACGCAGATTGTAAGGTGAGAATACGAGCTGGGGCCCTAAGTTTCATGAATCGTGCCGCTGTGATAGCGGATCGCATTTGGGACACTCAGCTAAATGACGCATAAGCTAAAGAGCTGCGAGACTGCAAGCCAATACGCGGGGTGGCGAGCTGACAGTTCGCCCTGAAATCTGGAGCAGTGATAAACGGTCTTATTTGTGGCAAGCCCTGAAGACCACAGAAGAGACAATGGACTCCATCCTGTGTGGACTTTCATAGACTGTGATTATGACGAAGAAGCGAAACAGTGGCGTTGACTGGCCACAGACCATTATGATCGTGCTTGATTGATTCAGCGAGGTGCGACTGAACGTGAGTAGAGACGAGCGATTGAAGACGTTAGAGTTAACGAGTGGGGTTGAGGGATTTTAAAACAAAAGTGCCTCCCCGGATATTCTAAAAGTTTACGCTGGACTGAAATAATTAACAGCGGAAAGGTACCCGATAAGGAACTAGCTCGTTTTCATTAATTTGATCTTCTGGCCAATGCAGTCACATACATGTGATGGGATGGTTATTTCTTGTGAATAATGTTACAGTATCAAGATGAGATTGGTTGGTGAAAATAGTGCGTGGAATATGGTTTGGAATATACGGATGGACAGACTGATTACGGCTGGTTGGGAAAAGTCCACTGAACAAAGTACACGAGACAGATTAACTGCTTCATGTCACGCATGTACGATCACGATGAAGGGTATTGGATTTATGACTGGTATTCTCAGATGGTGTTCAGGGTAGCTGGAGTCATTTGACGAAAAATTCTATAGACAGCGATGGGTTTAACAGCCTGATGACTATCGATTCTGCTGTTGCCAAACGAAGCTGCCGGATAACTTTCGACGAACTCCCCGGTACCTTTAGAATCACTTTGAAGGGTTTGCCATTCACCTGGTGTCCTAGTTCTGTGAGGTGCGCTACGATCACACTAGTTGTGGATTTTCTCATTCCCATCTTCAGCCAGGCCGGCTTGTGCTCCTTGATTCTCTGCTACAGCTCCCGTGTCGAATTACTCACATAACTTGTAGAAGATGAACAAACAGATGAAGATGTCAACATGGATGAGAAACGAATAGGCAATTTGTCTTTAGGATCTGTGGAAATCGCAAATCGACTGGTGAAACGTACACGTAGTGTGGCGGCGGGAAAAGCGCATGCAGTTGCATTTCTCAGGCTTCGAACAGGCAACTGACACTACCAATCTTTTTTCTTGGTTTGTTCCCACATATTCTTAAGGATTAAACGTTCCGGATACCCACCACTTTGTTCATAAAAATGTTTTGTCAAATGACTCCAGCTACCCTGAACACCATCTGAGAATACCAGTCATAAATCCAATACCCTTCATCGTGATCGTACATGCGTGACATGAAGCAGTTAATCTGTCTCGTGTACTTTGTTCAGTGGACTTTTCCCAACCAGCCGTAATCAGTCTGTCCATCCGTATATTCCAAACCATATTCCACGCACTATTTTCACCAACCAATCTCATCTTGATACTGTAACATTATTCACAAGAAATAACCATCCCATCACATGTATGTGACTGCATTGGTCAGAAGATGATGCAACCGAAAACTAGCTTGTTTCCCGTTGCGTTACTTTTCGCGATAATGCAGTGGGATTATTCAATGAAACAATTTAGCCGACAATAATTTCTTTTTTTCTTTTGCTGTGAGGCGAAAATGAGAGAGCGTTGTCCTGTCGAAAATAACCCCTTGGCCAATTCTTGATGGGAAATTATTGGAGAACAATGGATATGATTTTGACCGATTTTTAGGCAACTAGATAGACAATTTCAGGAGCAACTGAAGATGAAGTTAACTAGAAACTTTCTAGATCATCCAGGTCAATGATTGGTTCCTCCTTTACTAAGCTCCAATATGTTATCAAATGACCAGGTCCGAGTTTTCATGACTGTTGTTTTCAAACATGTAAACATTTGGCCAGAATATCCCCCTCTTTCATCCGCTTATGCCTTTTATCTCTGTTTATTCTTTTCGTTCTTTCGTTTCTTCCCTTTTTCCTTAGAGAGTTGATTTCGCCGCATCCGAGTCCTGTTTGCACTAAATTTAGCGACCCAGGGCATTGCAATGTCCACAGATGGAATCAATAAACATGAGAAATAGTATTACATCACCAAGTGATTGATAAGTTCTTTGCTCTTATGACCTGAAAAGTACTGCTGCGGCCAACTGAGCCCTGAGTCAACAAAGTCTAACGAATGACAGTTTGCAAAGCGGACGTCAGCATGTATTTTATCTAGCCGTGATTTGGCTGTGAAGAGCTTAATCTTGATTGAAACACGTTCGACCTCTCGGTTCAGTCCACGTAGGTTACACTTCCCCCGAAATCATGCAAATACAGACTATCTGTTCAGTGAATTGTACCATTTGTTATTGAATGGTCGTTTTGAGACCACATTGCCCCAAGTGAACGAGGCCGCAGCATTCGGCTGCTCGGATGAGAATAAATGTCCCAGCACAAACGTACCTGAATGCAATTCAGCAGTGTCAGAAATGATCTTAAAAGTTTTCAAGAATGATAAACTGTAAATGCAGTCACAGCTAACAATGTCTCTTCCGAAATTCTGGAACGTTATACTCAACCTGCTATCGCTTCCGACTGTCTTTTCCTTGTACCGGGCAAGTGTCGGGGTTGTCAGTATTGCAATCGTAGAAAGCCGAGCAAGAGTGGCGCACAAGTGGTCACAACGGTTATGGGTAAGCAAACGTAATACGAGGTCCGCGTTAAGACAATCGGTCTTACAAACGCTAACCGAGAACGAATGATCGTGAGTCGAACGCCTTGGCCATTACGCTGCCGGGCTAATTCTTGGTGGTTTATTGAATATCAACACTACGTGATATAGGACCCATATCCGTTAGTCGATTTTGCCACAATTTTCCGGAAAGACTCCTACAGTACGTTACAACTTATTGGTTTTCATTAGTAGGACATTTGGGGGAATTTGCCATTTTGTGGTATGACATCACTTTAGAATTACAGCATATCGCACAATGGCTTTAGGGCACTAAGAAACAGCGATCAGCAAGTGTTAATCTCCAAATAAAATTCGATTAAAATGTTTTTCTTGTTTGCTACAAACGTGCGACAAGCAGAATCCCGAAGTCAGGGCACGAAAGCAGTTGGCTTGAAGACAAATTTGTTCCAATTTATTTTGTTTAGGATTTATTTCGAGGGCACACGTACAGAATAAATTAATCTGCTGTTACTAAAATGTCGCCGAGCAAACAAGCTATGATCAGAGTGGCACAATTAGAATCGAAAAGAGCAGGTTAGAAATTCACCATGATCACTGCAACCTTACCGCTTTCAAAGACAGATTAGGGGTAGAAATTGGTTACGACTTGCCATCGGTGTCTGGAATTTGATTCGTTAGAACAGAACAACGAAATACAACAGCTGATACTTGTCCTCAATGAGTCTGAGGACATATCTGCGACTTGGACAAGAAAAAACACGAAACTGGCAGGCATCCACTGTCCAATGGCATCCTAAATGACGAACGGTGGAGTTCAGTGATCTTTGTTACACCTGCCTAATTTGACCAATCAGAGGAGAAGTGACTGTCTGCATGACGTGCGGCCTTAACCGAAGCATGACGGGACCGGTCACATGACCTAGTTATTGGTGAATTGACCTAGTCCTTACACGGGATAGATGATAAGAAGAAGGGATGGTGGTTATTCGTGCCGTCGGCTGTTAAGGGTGTGCGGTTTTGGTCATGCTAACAACGGCGAGTGGTGCATACGCCTGTGCTGCTTGCACACATAACCGAGCGGTCGTTTTATTTCTCTTATTTCTTACCTTACAATTCATTTAACCATAATATAGAAGCATAATTCATTCTCTAGCAGAAATCGACCAACAAACGTAGCCTGATGGTTTAAAAGTTGGCCGACCACGGATAATTTTAAACTCACAATACTCATACCCACAAGCTGAGATGTTAACCGCTTAACCATCGCACTGGGGAATAAACCTAGTTCTATTTCCTTGCAAATAGATTTGTCGTCAATCGGTCGGTGGTCGGTGGATGAAGTCTGGACCTAATTGTAAATAACTGAATGATTGGCGGAAAGGAAGAAATTAAATTACCACCTTTAACTTGAATCCTGAAAAGACATTAAGTTTTTTCCGATCATTTCAAAATTCCAGTTTGGTATAGCCATCCGCAGGCAGACAGAGTGAAAATGTAACATTAGTAGCTCGTACTCCGACGATGGCAACAAACGGAAGTCCGATCAGATGCTGGACTATGGCGAAATTTGATGCTATCACAATCAATGAGCAAATAAATAAATAAATAAACGCCCTATTGTGAAACATTTCACCGCGGCACAACCAAAAAAGGACTGGAAGGATGTTGTGATCTTTTATGATAGATTCGAATTACTGAAAGGGGTGAATCCAGTGGGCACATGTTTCAGCGCGATAAGTTCCCAAAAATAAAGAAAAAATCAACAAGTGACGTAAACTTCAACTATGAGATCTGCAGCAACAATGGACGGATAATCGCATGCCAGTTAAGGTTGGCGGTGGCCAAGCGGATAAGGTTGTGGCGTTCGGACGTGAAGGTCGCGTGTTCGACTCCTCTCACCGCCGGTCGACTTGCCCCAACTGGCAGCCCTCTGTTGACCGTGGCGCCTTCCCGAGAAAGGCTGTAAATTGTTGTTTCATTAGTAAAGGAAGTACGAAGATCAAAAAAGTAGTGGGTTGTCAATGCGGTCATTAAAGAAGCTCATTTTCGATAATTGGGTAACATTCGAAACAGCACAGTGTGATAAAGTGATTGAAAAAGTGAGTAGTGCGAACGAGGAAAGTAGTGTGGGGGATATGCATACAGGCACAGAAATAAGACTTTTGGACTTCTTCACCGTCTGCGAGAAACGAATTAACTAATTTTCAGTAGTATGTTAGTAGTCGGGCTGACAGCATATACAAAAAATGCGTTGGTGTTGATTCCACTCAGGCGTAACTGTGACGGAAGATAGAAGGTGTTGCCTCGAAAGCAACACTATCGCCACGGATTTCCGCACAGGTGAACTAAGCAAACAGGGTTTCGTTTTGATTCCAAATTTGGCGCAACGGTCGGGCGTAGCTAATAAGAGATTTTGGGCTATCCCGTTGTTGATTGAGAGTTACTTGCTTTTCAAGATGGCCACTTATTCACCCAAGGGTCCGAATGGTGCAGCTGTTCTGCGCTGAACTGATATCTGTTTTGAGCAATGATCACGATGTAATGGTCCCTTGTAGATTGTGAGATGGGGCATTATCCCACTGAAAACCATTACCCATTTAACCGTGTTACGTCATCAGTTGCAGTGGCCATATCTCTGTAGCGCTTTATTGCGCAATTAATAGCGAAAATTATCATGTTCTGATTTTTCTGCTGTCCATAAAGGCGTATTCACTCGTTACATTCCTTCCGGTGAGGTCACTTCGAAATCTTTGCCCAGTGGGTTTCAATAGTTTGTATTATTAATTGTTTTATATGCGATTTATTCTTTATAGTAAAGTATTAGAAAAACTTTGGGAAGAGCTAAAAAAATCCGTATGTCACATGGTGCGTTACGAAATTGTATTTGCTGATACAAGTAAAAATGAGTCAAAAATTCGGTCCGCTGGTAACATTCAACATGATATTTTCGAAATAGAAAAGATCAATTCAGTTCGCCCCCTTTTAATACACGAAAATCCCTTTCAATGGGACACGACGACGACTGAATTAGCCCCGACAGTTGAGGGCCCCGTCATCCAATTGAAGGTCATTAGGATCACGTGTCAACATGATCATCACCAGTCAATAGAATCCCCATTAGGATTAAAACGGCTATGGAGCCGATGTTGGCTTTGTGTTCCCCGAGGCGGCTAATGGATGAGCCAGGGTTGGGTGAAGAGTGGCAGTACTGTTGTGGCGTTTAAAATATGCGATGTGATGTAAAACAAGTTGGATAACAAAACTGCCTCCTCCTTTTTCCAGCGGTTGCGCACACTAACAAATGAGTTCGAACGATGTTGAACGACTTCGCAGTAATACGGGGGACTAAAGCATAAACTCATTTCTGGAATATTATTATACCCTTCCTCTGGTAAGTCATTTTGTGATGAATTTTTATCCTTCAATTCCATCTTTTTCCTGTTGGGTGTTACAATAACGAGAATAGCCTTCAGATATGCAAGCTTCTATTCGGAATCTTATGGTCTTTATGTCCATGTGATGTGCTAATGGGACAACTATACCTTCGTCACAAAATCACTTTAGTATCATCCGTACTAGTGTAATTTGTATGCGCGCATTTCGAGCGGCTGCTGACTTACTACTGATAATATCGAAATGGTTTTTATATTCTTTATAGAAGTGAAGATACTGTAAAGATCTAGGATGCTCATAGAAAAACTTCGCTGTGCGGTTCGGAAACCACTTCTACCATTGCCCAAGTTTACGTGGTGACCGGCATGGATAGGATAATTTGTCTTAGTAATCTACTAGATATCTGATGGACCAGGGGAGATCTTGTATGCTCATAAATGGTTTTTGCCGTTACCACTGCTGATCACAGAGGCCATTCCTAATTGCTTACTCCTAGGAGAAGACACCAACACCTGACAACCTCGGAGCCCATTGAATTTTCGTGGAATTTCTATCAGGCGAAACATGAAATGACTACCTTAGAGGCTAACCTAATTGTCTCTTTTCTTTTCTCTTTTTCCGGATAGATTTCCGGAGCAATGGGTCCTGGAAATGTAACCAGTCTTACTTGGTACGAACAAAGCTTTTTAAGGATAAACATTTCCATCGAAATTCGCACGCTATCGCTAAGAAAGTGACAAATGGTAGGCAAAAATGAATGTAATTCATTGTAGGTAAATATATCTTACGAAACCTGATTCACATAATACTTAGTTGGCTACCTGGCGTCAAATCTTACGACCGTTTTGGAGCATTACATCCTGAAACACACTTTCGTCTACACAAATATCCCGTAAGCCTTCAAAAATATTAATGTAATTATAATGTTTGGACGGAATTCGGTCAGTCAAGGAAGGTAACGAGCGGATATGAAGTACCAGTAAGTGCGGACTTGGCTTCGACTGAATCTGCGTGAATGAAGTTAACAAGAAGACCATAGCTGAACAGGAACAAGTTCAAGTTCTATTTACAACTCATGGATTCATATACAAAGTTAGAAATATTGATTGGTGGAAGATGTTCCATCCAATCGCCTTCGCGAAAGGTTTGGATTTCACGACCGCTTGCCGTTTCGGTTCCCATAAGTCGCCTGTTTACGCAGGCCACAGTGAAGTTGTATTGGACAGCACCACGTGATTTTGGGATAAAATCGGATTTAAGATTTCGGCTGTTTTCAACAAATTTAACCTGGCACAGATTATGATGATAATTACATGACTCACTTTAAAATTACACCATACGGCCGAAACACACCACTTTGGAAATCACACAGTCAGACTAGTTTGTAAAGATAAAGTCACCGGGACCCAGCACTTTTTAATTTAGGTCACAAAATGCCTTCCTTTGAGCCGAGAACTCAGATAAACTAAGTATCAAAATCTGTATCATGATCTCAAGTGTTTTCATTTCAATGATCAGTAGTTATGCATGTGGAAGACAACCAGTACCAATACAAACCACAAAACCATGAATCCTTTTCTCTAGGGTGAATATTGCATTTTTGATCCCAAAGTTAGCACACGAACCGGAAACGTTATTTGCCATATGCAATCGTAATCTACAAACCCCTTGGAATTAAAGTCTACCAACAAGGTACCTCATGCTGAAATTAGGCAGAAAACACACAGATCAGAAGCCTAGTGCGCTTTCTAGGCGGACTAGGTAAAGAAAAGCTTTAGTTTAGGACGAGATTCTAGCAAACACCTCATTGAAATTTTCCTTTTCCAGGCAAGCGCCTCCTCAGTTAGGCAAAGTATAGTGTCCGACTAGATTAAGAGCAAGCCCACCTGAAACACTTTTAATAAGACGTCATGGTTACTAATTGCCGGACAAATTTCATGGGAATGCAGAGTTTTTGAAGGGACAAGGAAATCTAATGTTGGCATTTCCCAGTTCATTTGACAGCACAGAAACACTTCACCATCTGATGAACCTAGTCACGCAAACCTAAGTTCTCAGTCTGACTAGGATAGTCATACTAGGGTGATGAGGTAATTTCTATGGGCTTTTGTTTCCCACGAAGAGATACTTTGCTCGGATTGCCTGAAATGCAGGTAGGTTTCAGAAAACAATTAAGGTGGAATTATTCAAATCACCATCATGTGTCTGTTAGCAAATTTATGCGAGACAGCAGGGATTGATAAATGGGAGCAGGTTCTCCACCCAAGAAGTGCCGATATCGTGGCGGCTCTACATTTCCGACCAAAGCTAGCTGTGTGCAAATGTATTTTTTCTACCAGCTTGGATAGAGCTAAATATTCCAGAAGTAAATTTTACGGCTATAATGCTTTTTATAAATCCATCTCAAGAAAAAATGATTAATCATAAAATCTCTTGCGGAACTCAGGGTCACAGAAAAAGGATCTTGTGGAAGGTGTTCAACGGTATCCGAAATCTTGGGATGTGAACAGTGTAGTTTTGGGGAAAAATGCATCGTTTGTAACTTTCTCTAGGAGAATTGTTTTCAACGGAAATCAAAACTTTCCTTGATGAGAAAACTTATAGGATGGAAGCAGAACATATTAGGAAGAAAATCAATTTTAAAGGACGGAAAACTAATAAGTAGTTGAGTTTAACGACTACATCATTCACCAAGCATGACCAAAACTCAGGTAACAGCGGAGAACAGGCTTGGCTTAGGATATGATCGCTGAAAGCAGCGACACGCGGGATTTCAAAACCAGTGAAGAATAAATGCTATTGTTTCCCGTGGTTATCGCACGTTATTTTTTAACCTTCGCCCACAAGTTTAGTATTTGCCTGTGATTTCTTGGCCTTCGTTTATGCCACCACTCATTTTTCTCAGATCTGTCAGTATTCTGTTTATTAGACGGCAGAACAAAATAGGAGCTTAAATTATCAAACACAATTGAAGGTTTAATTCCAGTTTGATAAGTCCACTTTGCGAGAACTAAAGCCCCAAAAAAGCGACACAAAAAACACGGAAAACATGACATAAGGATTGCGTCGAAAAATCGATGCTCCATGTATTGGTTTTAATTGTAAATGATATAGTGTTAATAATAGCGTTATTGGTAGATGTAATACGTAATTCTTGCAAACTTGCCTTGAGAAGAACTACCCACGGTAGTCGAAACGTTGGCGCATTACATCTACTGAAAACATGTTTGTTTGCTAATCCACTAATCAGCCGGGTGTTTTTTAAGTACAATAACGCATGGATGTTAAATACCGTGGACGAAGCCCAAAAATCCGTCCGTTATGGATAGTTAACTTCATGAAGTGTCAGAATTCAATATTCCGATGAGAACCGTCCTCATGGGTTAAAGACCGTGATGTTTGATATCTATCCGTTACGAGTCGCATGGCATGGGCGTAGATTCCTCATGGTTCTCTACAAGAATAAGTCAAATGTGTCTTTTTTAGTGAGTTGGAATTCGAGTACACAATGTGTAATATTCACGAATGCGGTAGCTGTGACTTGGATTTTCGTTCCGCAGGATAGCTTTGATACCGTTTCATATGCACCTGCAATATTTACTTCTCCGAAAATAAGATTTTTAGGTTCAAAAAGCACACACAACATTCATTCCTCAACTATGGTGTGTAACTCTCATCTAATGTAGATCATTGGACAGAGTTTTGCTCGATTCGTCTAGGGTTGAACCAGTCGAAATGAGTGAATGTGATCATTCTTGTGCGACGTAACAGTTAAATCGATCCATCCCGGTTAGAATCAGCATAAACCTTCAGCTGGGTCAACATTATTTCTTTGTCTACGCGCGTCAGGGCGGTCCAGACTGGACGGTCTTTGTCTTTGAACAAAAGAAAACGTCAGAATGGCAACAGTTCAGCCAAGCAGTTAAATTCCAAAACTGGGTATGAAGTCTGTTCCTAAACTATTGAATATAATGCTCAGTATTTCTAGGGGATGATATGTGGTAGACACTTATATTGAGCTGGACATTACCGGATCTGTAAAAATATTTCATTTCCAATTTTTCAAACTTGAAATCAAATAATTCATACTTAAACCACACCATTGTTGTTACGTGAATCAAACACGAAATATCTGCTACCCCAATAGTCTGCTTTTTCCCAGGCATGTGACTGATAATTTTAAAACAGCATCCTGAAGATAGCCCTCTTCATTGTTTGGTTAGCTGCCGTGAGTCCCGGAATGTTAGAAGACATCTTGGAGACTAGGGTTTCTGAGTGACTTTGTGCGTGGATGCAGTCTGTACGCCGAAGAGGATCAGTCACACGCAATTCTGAATCCATATTTAGAAAATGCTCTGAAAGAGAGGACAGTAGCCGGAATTCCGATCGGATAGAACCCAACCACGAGATTAGTCTGGCTGATTTTCATCAACTCTAGCTTTTCGGTTTTTCAAACTGTAGCCGAGGTAAAAAGTGAATCATTTAACAGACGAAAAGACTTGAACGAAAGCCTCCGCAGGATGGAAAACCGTATTTCTTTTGCTCTACGCAGATTAACAAACTTGGCCATTGGTAATACTGTTACTATCCTTGTGTTTTCATTGGACGCTGCCTTCCAAATACAGAAGAAAAGAACCTCTAAAATGTCAAAATGTGAGCAAAAATCTTTGTGACTAACGTACAGATGTAGTCTTCACTGGCCTCTTGGTGCGAAGCGGCTAACAGAAAAGAAAAGAAAATTACAATGCGCGTGAAACCACTAATCCATTCCAAGTTTATGGTGGGAGGTTCAGATGGAGAGCAATATCTCTCACAGAACAACTAATTTCCTTCAAGTAGTTGACTTGGAATGAGTTGCTTTTTGGTTGTCCTAAACCGACTGTTTAGACAGACAGCCTTCAAATAAAAGGAGAAAGTTTATTCCGCTTTTTCACATGACACCCGATTTCCCAGAAAAGTACTTCGAACGTAAGAATGGGGTGACCTTCAAAATAGGTCAAGGTTAGTAGACGTCACGTGGGCAATTTTTCACAAGGGATAACGAAAAGCTCTGAGGACAGCCTGGGAAACGTTTCGAGGAGAAAGAGTTGCCATAAGTTTGACACGTGATCAACTAATCGGGTTTATTTGGGTCAAGGGCGATGGAGTATTTATCCAAGCACAGACAATTGCCCGAAAGTACAAATAGCGCAAACAAAGATATTCACGCCTTCAGGATTACATGTCAAATTCATCTTGATTTCTTTCATTTTATACATTCAATTTAATTTGATGAACTGTGCACGTTTCCATTAGGGCTTTTATTGTCTAACTATACGCTGAACTTGAGTAGTATTTGCATGAGTGGACAAAATTGTCCCGAATCAGACAACTCTTGCTGTTGTTGATCTCCCTCTAGGTAGGTGTACTTAGTACTCTTCGATTCAAATATTCTTTTACTATTACAATCCGAATAGATATTCCCAGACATAACCATTTCCTGTCATCAGTGGTATACATGATCTTTTCTGGTTAAGAATGCATAAAGGAGTCACAAGTGCGATTCTTTGGCAATTTTTGTTTGCTCATTCCGATACTATCTATCATTGAATGTAAAAAGGGGCAGAGACGTTTGTTGTTATTTTGTTTTGTAAGCATCCAATCGATTCTGTCTCCCAGTTGCTATCCACTCTTCTTCTTATCTCCAATAAGAGCCGCTATGTCGAGCAGACCTAAGCATTGATCTGTTAATCAGAACCAAGTCGACTACATTGGCTTCCTATGATTGACAGTCAATGGTCAATCGGCTTATCACTTGGCATGATCCGTGTGATATAACCAAAGCCTTTTTGACCTTTGACCAGAGCTTTGTATACGACAAGTCAATTTCCACCGCCATAGAACTTACTCCAAATATTTATCCTAATGACATTCTCCTCTCATTTGGGTTAGATTAACCGAAATTGCCTGTATATGTGTAAAAATGAGTGTATGTCGCATCGGATAATTTAGCCAGGCAGTGGAACTGATAGTAATGATGGAATGCAATTACTACACTAGAATGCCAAAATTGCGAGGAGAATGGTCAACAAATAACATCCAGATTCAATCTTTAAGACTTGGGTTGAACAGTATGAGACGGATTTTGGATAGTTAGATAGGTTAAAATTCATCGATCTGAAGGGATGACAGAATATGGCAATAGGGACAGTTCGTTCTACCATGGTATTTTGTTCGCTGACTTTAGGAAGCACGAGCTAGATTTCAGTAGTACAAAGTTTTGCCACCCACGATATAATAAGAACAGTGGTAAAACGCACGAATCGAGGAAAATGTGAGTTAGAGTAGGGTGGCAACTAGATCTCTGTTCATCAGTACTCAATCAAGGTAAGGCGATTGAAAGATTTTGAAGAGGTCAGTCTTGGATGCTAAAATGCAATTAAAGGAACTTGTTCTGAAGTCGGAGCGACATCTGAAGAGATTATCAAATAAAGTATTAGAAAGTAAAGTAAATTTTATTTAGGCATCCATGTGTAGGACATGGACGGTTTTGGTACGATCGTCAAACGGGGTAGACGGAATCTAATTATTGACAGTGATCATGCAAAATCTTCGTTCAACAAACTGAGAGAGATTACGGAATGTTGGGCTAAGATTGGTAAAAGAACCTGAGGCATCACATAATAGGTAAATTGGGACTGTTCGAATTTTAAGGCTTGGAATTAGTTTTGTTCACACACTGAAAAAACAAAAAGGACCAAGAAAAGATGAAGGTCACGGTGATCCCCAGTGCTTAACAAACTCAGTTATGGACAAGATCTTAGTAGTTCGGAAAAGCAGAACGAGAAGGGTTAACGATTTATTCGGAACACCTGGAAGTACGGTCATTTTGATGTGAGGGGCTCTCGTTGTTCGACGGATTAAAGAAATGTTAATTAGGCCATAATCAGTTAGTACAGGCTGGCATTTGTAATTAGTGCCTGCATACTTAATGGTTGAAAGAAATGAACAATCAGAGAGGTCATCGATGAGCGCGTAGAAAAAAAGAGAGAAAGGAACAACACATTGAAGAAGACCAGAATTAACAGTTGAATAAGTAGATTTCCCAAAATCTCTCGTGCTTCATTTAAGTCCGTTGGAAGTACGCCTGAATAACGTGTGACTGTGCTCATTGGTAGACGATCCAAACAACTAATTTATCCAGTCATCGGGGTTTAAGCGGTCAATATTTTGGAGTTCAACCGTGGATCCAGACATTCTAGTCTTTACCCGATTGAACCAATCAGTAAGTTACGAGTGATACTATTCTATTACCTGGTTTTGTTATTCGTCGTACTACCTAATATAGAAACAGTTAAAAAATGTCATGCTAGAAACCCATCTTAATGGAATTATGGAAGAATCAACGCAGTCTGCTCCAGCTACTGACTAATTCCAAAGCGACAGGAAGTGTTATGAGAAAGCTACAGGAGGAGCCGTGTTATTCCAACTGTCACTTAATCATATCGCGGCAAAAAGGACACTAAATTTCCAGTTTCAGAACAGGACGGACTATCCACCTACTATTGGCCATCTTCAGTTGGATTTCGTGTGTCGAGCGGTTTTTGACAACCATTAAGTGACGGTATTGGACTTCCCAATCACATGTGCATCTATATTTTTTGATATATTTCGTTATTTTGTGCTCAATGATGGACGTGCTACACTTGATAATTCGAAAATAAGGTCCAGTGTCTACGAGCAAATTAAACGCGCTTGTTTTGCATGATCCATGCCTCCGTCCCATTGTAGCCGACTTATAAATCTCCGCAGACTATTCAACGAATCACCCACTAATTATCGTATAAAGCTGTGGTCGCAAGTGATTCTGTTGACCAGTGAATAGCTTTTTGTTGGACGGAAAGTACTCACTAGAGACAGATAAAAATGTTGCCCATCATGACATTTTTCTCGAGATGACATGAAATTTTTAAAAAAATTATATTTATTAGTTTTGCACAGTTCTTATCGTCAAGATCAAAAAGTCGCCGGAAAGATTTCTAATCGCTCTGTTTCGCTGTTATTGGAAGCTTAAAATTTAGCCGCCCTGCCGAAGCGGCCATTTTCCAGGCTCGATTGTACTCATTTTGAATCTGCATAGAGGAGACAGCTGACAAAACTATATACATTTTCCAAAAATCTCAATGCAGAGAGCATGCCACCGGAATCACAATGAAGGTTAAAAACAGTGAACGAAGGAGGAGAATCAACGTGTACAGTCCACAACATATGTTAGTTTTTCCATTCCCCATTTTCACATTACCGGCCATCCATCGGGATGCACGAGTCCTCCGCCGTCTTGATAATACTTAGAGGACAGTATCCTGAGCCTTTGACCAAACGGTCTAAACCACAAGGCAGCAGGACTATCTGAGGATTGCGTAACCCACTGGGGACTGGTGATTGATTGTTCACTTTGTGCTCCCTTCGGACATCCTGGGAGCTAGGCGTCCCGGGTGCCAAGTACAACTCTTCACTACGAAGCTCGGTAAGCAAAATGCCGTGTGCTTCGTACTCCTCCTGTGGTTGTGGCACAACTAAGTTTACAATAAACCCAGCACAGGATGTCACTTTCTTTTGCATTTCCAAGTATGGTGCTGATGTTGAGGCAGTAGTCAGAATCTTCTTGTAAAAAATTCATCTTTTTCGCAGGGGTTACTGGGTGACTAAAAACACGTTGTTCCAATAATCAGCCTAACAACATCCTTCATACGACACAAATTACTGCACCGCACTGATTACATTCAACTGGATTCATCTAAAACCTCTTTGGCGTACAATATATATTTCCGCCAGACGAGCTACCATAGCCTTTTCGGGACACTTCCTCCTGACCACATGAAAGACTGCCCCGAATACGTTATGTTCATAATAAATATGCAGAAAATCATGCTCAAAGATTTCAAAATTCGATGGTTTTGGTTTTATCATTCAGGTTTTTGAAGGATGCCCATTGTTTTCTATTACTTATAAGTGTAGAAAAGTACGGGTGCGTGATCCACGTGACATATTACCTATCTCTTTGTGAGTGGAATCTGTCAACCACGCAAAACGTCCATTAAGTGAGGGCCTAATGATGAGTTGTGTGCTTTTGAATCATATGCTTTTATTCGAGCAGCTGATCATCGTTGGATGTGAACTGTCAACTAACTGATATCAGGTAATGTAAATAGGCTTAGAAACGGCTGCGATGTTCATAATAGTGCTATACTTTCTTGCTAACACAAAGTCTAGCAGGTGTGTGTCCGAAAGGTCGAGTTTGAACCTGCCAGTTTGAGAGCTTAGAGGATTTTGCATCAAAGCATTTCTGAAATCTTCAGTCACCATTGATAATCCTACCCTTCTGCTCTCGCAAGGTGTGTTTTGTGCATTAGTAAAGCGATTGTTTACGTTGATGCTTCAGTTTGTTTATCTACTTACTTGTTAATGTTCTGCCCCGTTTTGTTTACTAAACAAAGTGAAGTGCTGCTTTGTGATAGTGGTAGCGGAAAAATGTGCCATTCCTTTGAGAAGGCAGATACCCAGGGAAATTTGTACTTGAAGATTTATTTAAATTGTATACAGCTTCACATATAGATGAGTCAGCCTGTGGGTACACACAATAACAAAGCATAATGTATATAAGAATGTTTAACTTTAACCCTTAGAGTTTCTCTTCCATTTCTTTAGTTCGTGTGCGCTTTTATCGATCAGTAAATCCAAGGGAAGCTCCAGAGTCGTATGGCCCACCAAGTGATGTCAGGAATGGAGTAAAATTAAGTGAACTTACAAATTCTGCCTGTTTTAACATGACTGAACGGTAAAATAGCAGCAAGTAAAATGAGGAAAATAAACCCTATCATGGATTTCTTGACTCCGGGTGGGTGCATGCACACCGGAGGAGAAATATGGGCTATTGTCAAAAGTTTCTCGGTGATGTTTTGTCAAACGCTTGCCACTGTGGAGCGTTCACGTCTGCAACGTAGAAACTCGCTGGCAGTTTATATTGACACAGGGCTTTCTACTCCAAGCGGATAACGTGCAGTCCGTCGGACTAGAATGGGTAATCTGTACAAGGTGACATAATCCCTTCCATGGCCATTTGGGCTTTTGATTTGGAAGCCAAATGAAAACTGGTTGGATCGTCTGAAGCAAAACATTACGTTGCGGATGAAATGAAGAACATTCTGGATTCTAAAACTGTTCTGGCACTGGATTGGTGAAAATGCTGTGATACTTGTCAGCTGACTTATAAGCAGCATAGTTCTAGGACTGGGACAGTTATGGCCTCCGAAGCAGGGATTACGGGGCACTGAAGTGTAGTCAACTGTTGCATTGCTAAGACATTAACGCACTGCTTAGAAGTGCTCCTGAGTAAGATGGTTCATTTTTGCTAGTTAGATAGTAAACCACACGAGGCTAGTATAATCGGTGGTTGATGTCCCTGGTTTGTAGATGTCGTCGGGACATGTGATCAATTATGGTAAATAGTGAGACTGCCTCTGTGCATTCCACTCATCGTAGTGAAACCACAGTTGACCTCGACTACTCATCCGAAGCAATGTCTAATTGCACCAGAGAACCTTTCATTGAACGGGTACTACAGTAAAAATCTAGGTTGTAATAAAAATCACTGATTCAGTTATTGAATTTCCTCATAAAGTTTGTTTATTTTCTTGTACACATCTAATACACACATATCTTTCCTCGCTGTAGTATTTTTCTTCCCAAGAGGTCTTGCTTATCAAATGCGAGAAATAACATTTTTCGAATTTTGTTTCTTATTGCAAGCGATTACATTTTAAATCAAATATGGCCAAGAAACTGAAAACAACTGAAACCGCACCTCGCTGTTCAGGGTATTTTGGAAAAGGAACCCAGCAAAGGATTTCATTTCTGAACACAGTAGCTCATTTTCTCATGATCGCCAAGAATGAACCTGGTGCTAGATAGACAGTGTCCTCTCAAAGTAGCGTGTTTTCTAAACCAAGGGCCACCAAAATAACATGCATTGCAGCTTGGTTATTTTGATTGACGTCGACATCTAGCTACTTGCAAATTTGTCAGTAGCACAAGAAGATGTGCAAATGTCTCTACGCACCAAACTGCGGTTACTGTTTCCACTGGTGTGTGGTCACAGGGGAGAACCAAATAGCGGAATGCTTAGAAACGGGGACCATTGGACGTTTAAATTGTGGACTGAGTACTTTCCTGATGAAAGGCGTCTTCAGGACGCGAATCTCTTGCTTTCGTCACACTGTCTTTTTCCTCCACGTACAAATGCTCAGCTAGTAGACACCGGATTCACACAAACAGCGTGGTAACAAAAACAGTTCGTCATTGTGGTGTTTTCCTAGTTCACTTGAAACCCTGAAATCTGCGCATCTATTCTACTACCTTATGCCCTATTTTATTGAGGATCCACCATTATGTGCAACAACCAGTAGTTTTGTAAAAACGAGTGGCATATAGATCTGTCATCCATCCCGGCAACCATCGCTACGAAAGTCGTCTTACAGCGGTTCGTCCTGAGACCGATCCTCATCTCGGCACTATCTTAATATGTATGGCTGATGGTTGTTAACAATGACGAAACAAATGCAGAAGGGTTCCGACTATTCCAGAGGTTATTAATATGTAAATCTTGTATGATGAATCATTGCTTTGAGGAAGCAAAACTCTTGCTCCAATCACTTCGTTTTCTTTTTCAACCCAACATTCCACTCTTATTCTATGGATTTTCTGGAATTGACAGAAGGGGGTTCAAAAAGGTTGCTTTATGCTTTTATTTTGTTTACTCAGGTCCTCCGCTACAGTTGGAGCGAAATTATGCTTTCAAAATCCGCGGTAATTCCTAGCATTGTCGTCTTTGTGAAGAGTCAGGAAAACAACGTCTTAATTGCGGAACTCGCACTCGATCGCATGTGCGTAAAAATTCGCCAGTGGCTTATCTCGAAAATCTAACGGTGGAAAAAGTGCTGAATGGCGCGTTCTAAAGAGAAATCTACTAGACTGAGCAATATTTTTCCTCTCCGGCTCCATATTTGCACGGCAGCAATTCAGTCATTTCAGCACACTTTGCTCGTCCTTTGTTCCCGAAGTGAGCCTAAAATTACGGTAAGGCGGACTGTGTAATGAGTGAGGCCACCGCGTGGAAGTGCATTTCCAAAGTAAATTTTTAACCACAACGTAGCCGTTTATCTTCCATCCATGACGTCGTACCCATGCAAGATGTTAAAACCATCTAACAAATGTCGAGATTTGTTAGCTCAAGCAATTGCATTTCGTTGCCACGAAATTCAGCAGCAGAAGTAAACAGTTTACAAAACTTTATTTGATCGCACCTTTACTTTAGATGCCCAAAGGAGTCACATGTGGGAAGTTTTCCAAGCCAGCTCCTGAAAGTTTCAACAAATCCTCGAGAACCGGTTGCTGATTTGTCTTCACTGTAACGCTATTTCAATGAAATTTGGTTAATACAACTTATCTGCAACGAGCCCAGCCGAATTCTTAAAGAGCACCCGAAGCTTCCATAACATGAAATAAACGAAATTTGTGAAAACTTCCGCAATCACTGGTTTGAATGCGACTGCCTGCTTATACATTATGGGAAATTTCCCAAACAAAATTCAGCTGTCCAGTCTTAGAATACCGAGTGATTTTTCTCCCTCACGGTATCACCTGGTGAGAAAATAGGAACTGTCCCTAATCGTACAAATTTAATCGTCAATTGCTATATTTTTGGCCATCTCAGCTGGATATTCAAAATTTCTCTGGTGAACTGAATCAATATGAACTCTGTGACAACTTGACAAACTATGCATCTAACGCAGCCCTTGTTCTTTGGTGGGAATTCGCGACATTGTTATATGGTGACAGAGTCTTTTTTCATTAAAAAAGTCTTTTTACTTCCTTTATTAATGAAATACCAACACACATCATTTTTCAGGAAGAGCACCATAGTCAACAAGGGGCTGCCAATTGAGGAAGTTGATCGGCTGTGGTAGGAGCCGAACCCAAGAACTTCACGTCCAAACACCACGACCTTGTCCCCTGGGCCACCGCCGACCAGTTCGAGTAACCCGCGCAATAGATCGTATATTCTTCCTACAGATACGACAATGCTTACAAAGGTCAATTACAGGTGGACAATGGCAGAAGGGGCAGACAGTCGGATGGCGAAGCTTGGTGAAACAAGGATAAGATGTGGGAATAAACATGGGTTTTCAAATCAGTACCGCTCATTATCTGTCCTGAATGACTGTATCACTAATTGAAAGCAACTATACCCTCCCCTTTAATGAGAACGATCTAATCTGTAACGTCATGGAAAATCGTAACCCAGTGGGCGTCGGTGACTTATTTCTCTGCTAATACCAACCTCGAATGGGGCCACACATAGTTGATTCCCAGTAAACTCTGGTTCCTTAGATGTCGCTGAGCACATTATAACAGTTTGTTTACTATTTGCGATTGGTTCGAAAGCGAGCTTTAGCCATCTCTCTGGAACTGACTATAAGGGAACAGTAAGCCACGTGGATATCACCATGCATTGGTCCTCGTAATTTGGTAAGAACATCTTAACAATAACTGAAGGTAGATAATTATCGGCTAGACCACACCGGAACCGCTATCTTGCTAGCAGGATTGGTAAACAAACCAAATAACCTCAGGTGCATTTATGTATGCGCGAGTTTCCGTGCTACCGTTTCGTGTGCAATTTCAAAAGAACACTCGTGAAACTTCCATTCAAAAGGCTCCTTCTCAGTCGATGCTGACTTGATGGTTATCGGCAGAAAATATCGTTAAAAATGTCCAGTTGGACAAACAAGTGGAATAATATAAAAAAACATTTTATTTTGTCGATTTTATTCGACTCCCGTTAATAGTCTTTAGGCACAGGGGTAGAACAAAAACTGCCGTCAAGTTGCTCTCTTGATAATTCAATGATTATGGCAAGATCACGCAAGCCCTTCGAGCAAAGAACAGGCCCAAATTGTTGCGGTTCTATATGTAACAAAATAATCAGTGTGCAATAGTTGAACCTCAGCACTGTTTTCCTCGCACCCCTTTTACTCCACGATGTGACAATAAATCATTTAAACGACAAGGCGCGTCAAGAATTGTGCTGATGGTAGCTCGGTTTACAGCAAACGATAGAAAAAGAATGGTGCAGTCGAACGAAAACAACATGTATGAGTTCCAACAAGGGAATGTATTAATGTGTGGATTAGGCATGCAAGATAGAAAGTGCCCATGTTTAGTTTTCAACTTTTCTTTCGAGTCTCTTTACATTTGTGTTCTGGAAAAATGAAACAAATCATTTTGAGTTGATTTATTACCTTGTGAATAACAAACTCTAAAGAAGCCCCTCGTAGAAATCAGTAAGCAATTCTTTTGGGGACTTGCAAATTCTGTTTAGGTTGGAGCAGGCAGACCGAACAACAAATTGATCATTTCTAATAGTTTTCATTGGTTTGGTGCCAATACAGAGGTGAGTAGACTGCACCACGGCAATTCAGTAGTTATTTCTTTCTGTAACATATTCGGAAATCCCAAGTCTCACCTACCACTTGGCAACCCAATCACTACTAGATGGTGTTCATTCATTCATTCATTCATTCATTCATTCATTCATTCATTCATTCATTCATTCATTCATTCATTCATTCATTCTTTCATTCATTCATTCATTCATTCATTCATTCATGCATTCATTCATTCATTCATTCATTCATTCATCCATCCATCCATCCATCCATTCATTCATTCATTCATTCATTCATTCATTCATTCATTCATTCATTTATTCATTCATTCTTTATGTCTTTTCAACGTCCACTCATTTCATCATCTATCTTTTTATTTATTTATTTACCCATTCATTGATTGATTTATTCATTCATATGTTCGTTTGTTTGGTGACGGAGGATGACCCAAATTCTTTTAGAATCGTCTTAATTTTGTTCGCAAATGAAGTAAAAACACTCGTACCTTCTACATAAAACGATCAGCTAATCAAAGCAAATTGCCGGGAACAATCTTGGTTGTAGCACCCGTAGATCACAGTTTTGGCAGGTTCAGTTACCTCATTGCATTTCAGTACATGGTTGAAGCGTCAGTGCATTGGGAAGGGCATACATTGTAGCATCTGGTCTGTAGTGTACTGCCGTCGACAGACCAGCAGCCATGGCCCTGTGACTTAAAATAGCTCAAAATACATAAGGACATAATTAGGAAAGTATGGTAACGACCAAGGAGCTGAAGAATTCCTGCCTGTCACCAAAGTGACCCACTTATTGCAACTGGAGGCCGTGATCTTTTGATCTGATAAAGGCTTGCCCAAACTAGCCAAATCCTAGTAGTGTTTACCCCTGACAAATCTGGCAAAAACAATTTATTTTGATAGTAAATTGGTCCAAATTGATGCATGTCCCACATTCAGATCAGTTTGATGGTTATCACTGAAGTGTGTTCCGAAAACGGCCAATGTTTTGCGTACCCACTCGGTAACCATAATTTCTCAGGCGCTGTACCTATTGAATATACACTCAGCTTTCTTTGTTGAATATTTGTCAACTCCATTTGACCATTCCCAACGTCATATTTAAGCGAAAAATAATAAAATTTCAGGTTTCTACGAATTGGAATTAATTTGATAGCATTTGATCGATAGATTTTGCCGCACGAGCAGCCGTTGAATTTATCTACCTTTGAGACCTGTGATTTGTGCTTTATATGCTACTTTGTCTATCGTTTCGAAAGTTATGGGAACATTAATGAAGCACGAATATGAATACATGCATTAAATCAAATATTAGCAACTAAAACTTTCAAAATAGCTCAGGTCTTTTCATCCGTACATCCTTTAAATCAAGTGATTAATGGTATGACATTTCGTAAATTCCCAAATTCCGGTGTAATCCTTTCGCACAAGACCTTTTATTTCCAAGCTCATTACAGTTTTATTCAGACCGGGAGACATACGTGACCATAGATCTTATCCCAATATTACCGTGAGGGCATTCAAAAATTTCCACTCGGTGAGCGAGAACCTTTGTTATCCTGTCAAAGGAGAAATTAAAACAAAAAGTCCTGTTAGTTTTTCTAGGTATTCGTTGGAATTAATCGTTTGATTTGAGAATGCAAGCTAATTTCGTGCAAGCTCTTATTGCTTCTTGACATGTTCACCGACTGCTCTTCACAGTGTTCATTTGGATGCAAAGAGCTGACCCGTTCAACCTCAAATGCCTTACCCACGCCTCTCGTTGATTTGAAATGAATAACGACCGAGCTGTCTACCGAACAGGCTGACATAGACAATGCCTTACGAAGCCCTCTTACCTAACGATATTGTCTGAGCTTAAGATTGTCAGAATAGGCCGAGCTGGTCGATACTCGCATAGCGGACGGAAAGTTGACTGGTCACGTGAGGTAAGATAAGCGTGATTTCCCATCAGTTAAGGCTTGATTCTGGCTTAATCGAATTCACTGTACAGGTGGACTGGCTGAGCTTAAGAACAGCGTACACAAGCTGGGACGGCAAAAGTGAGAGGAACTGAGTTCAAATGTACCTTTCCTTGTGTACTGGCAGAATGACTAATCAGACTGTGAGCAACTCATTTCGACGTGATGATGAGAGGCGCAAGAACCGGGTCATTAGCGTTGTACGTAGTGTGATGTACAGCATTCAGAAGTTTTGACGGAGGACATATGCTTGACATTCTGGATATTACATACAACATGTGCCACGAACTCAACACTTCCTAGCTGGCACTCAAGTTTTTTGGTCGCTTAAAAAGCTGTGTGTACAACACCAATATTATTTGACGAACAGCTGTTTTAAACACGATTATTACTGAACACGGAAAGTTCAACCCTAGTAAAAAGCGACTGAAACTGTTGGACAGCTGCCGAACTGGGAGACAAGCAGTAATGGTACAAGTTGAGTCTGCAAACAGTACGTGAGAATTTCATGGGGTGGCACTGATTCATATCCGAATGATCGTGTGTTTTGGTATGCGCATACGGTTTGTTTCTAGGAGAAATTTCGCCGTGTCAGTAAATCGTGTGTGATCGGCAGATCAGCTTGTCTGTCTGTTTCCATCGTGAGCTTAGTGGAAGAAAAGTTTGTGACTGTTTTGTAATCAGATCGCAAAAAAGCGGTTCGATACTTCTCGCAGTCAGCAACTAAACTAATCACCAGAACTCCTACTAATTGAATCTGAGAAAAACAAATTTCGGGATCATGCAAAAATGTATTTGCTTTTCACACAATTTCTCCTTTTGTAAATGTAATGCTAATCAACGTGGAAAGTTGTGGCGAATTATTTTGACGTGAAAGCGTAATGAGTTTGAGTTGCTAACGCTAGGTCCGCACTTGGTGACTAGCAGGTCTCAAAAGTCACGGAAGTTAGTATAATCAAGCGAAGGGGCATGAGAGGCGAATTCCTTGGTGGAGTTTTACATCCAATCCTTGTTTAAGTCATGCTAAGAAAATTTGTCAAACTAATAATGGAACACAAAATATAGGTTTACCCTGATAATCGAGAATAAAAATTAAACGGGAGGAAAACTTACGCATTAGAGAAAGATAATTTGCCAAAAGAGTATTAATTGTGAAATCCAAATACCCGTGCATGATCAGTCAGAGACAAAAGTGGCGTTAGTATTAGGGCAGTTTATTTGCTGTAAATTTTCTCCTAAGGGATTTTCTTCCCCTTTTCTATCTAGAAAATCGATGAATTTGACGGGTTCGAATCGTTGATACCTATAATAAATTGTCGATATTTGTAATAATGGGCACATTTGAGACGTTTATTGAATTCCGGGAAATAAAACACACCGAATGCTTATACCAGAGCAACTAAAACAGAGCAGGCAGGCGGACAAGGGCAGCGGTCGGCAGGTCAAATTACAACCTGAAGAAACCCTAGGTAAAACTGTGGGTACGAATCCGTTAAGGAGAAATCAATTAGAACTGCGTGAGTTTCATCTACTTCACGCCTCGGCGCAATGATGCACGCGAATCCAATCCGCACTGATCGATTAGTCATGAATCAGCCACGACAGCGATTATTCTTTCAGCTACTCTCTCAACTGCAGCATTGCCCGATTCTTCGCATTTTAGTCAGCATGAAGCTTAGAAATGAAACGAAAAGCGAAATGGTGCCGCGAACAAACAGTAAATCGATTAAGTAAGACGAGGTTCTGGCACGTTTTCACTAATTAATTAAAACGGTAAAAAGTGGTATTATCTTCATCTTCTTGGTATAATGAAGTAAGAGTCAGCGCACAAATATCACATTCATTTGTTCACCGGAATGAACCAAGCTGCGAACATCACGAGAGTGTGACATGAAGTTTCGGATTCGAATCTACCCAAATCCGGTCAACTTTCCCCGATGTCAGAATGCTACTGGTCCCGATCGCTTATGTTGAAATATTATTCACCGTAGTTTCGTAATTAAGAGACCGCAACAAAAGAAATAAAAATCAAGGCAGCTGGTGTGAAAAAACCGTCTCCGGACAAGTCCAATGCAGTTTTAACGATTTTTTTCAGAACTCGATTCTTTGATGGTTAGTGAAAGGCACCATAAACTAACAACTGGCGTTCACCACTAATCAGAAGCATTGCCATCTGGCGTTTAAAGATCAGTTTATTTTCATATAGTAGCCTCAGTCGAACTTCTTAATGTACAGCCTTGGAGGAAGTTGCTGAAGCTTGTTGAACTCTCGGTCTGAATCGATTAGGAAAGAGGAAAAACTGGACGAGATGACAGATCCAGAGTTTTATCTGATCGTTTGTACAACAGTTAGTTTGACAAGAAGCGTGAGGTGGAACGCTGTAGCACAAGGCCTGAGATGATACTGGTAGCCAGTTGGTAAGTTGCAAACTGATATGTCATACATGCTATTCGAAAATTATAAAAATAGAATATGCAACCTGATAAGGTTCACAAACACTCCCCACGGTTTTATTACTATCATATTCTACTTTCATTCTTATAATTCTGCGGCATCATTTGTGATTTCTCACTGTTTAATAAAAAGTGATCTCGGAAACACTCAAGATTAATCATATGCATGGAATAATTTGGTTCATAAATTAACGCTTATCCAATATGGAGTGAATTTAAGCGTACGGAGAGGAAGCAAAGACTTTAGCTTGCAGGACCTTATCAGTTTAGAAAAATTCGTCGGTTTATTTTCATCTGGTGAGTTTGTGTAGTACAGTGGATTCTAGTTTTTCTTGCCAGTTTCCGATCTCTGTCCTCGCCCGTCCGTGTCTACCGTCCTCTTTGTTGACACATGGGTCCCAGTTACACTATCACGCGAGTTCACATGTCAGAATAACATGACCCTGTTATACACATATTTTATCTTACTCTTTATTTGGTGTCTCATAAGGTCGAGAGCCTTAGATCGTTGAATTGGTCCGGCTGTATTTACCCTTTGCTTTAAGCACCCTCGGGAATGAGGTGAAGTTGCTCCATTATCTACACCTACAGCACCGAAGTCTGCTCCATTCATGTCCCTAGATTCAACAGGGTCTGCTGTAGACTGTGCATTAATTAAATGGATTCAAAACAGATCCGAATTCGTATGACAGGAAAACGAATTGACAACTCCCGATCGGGACAAAGAAACCATCAATGGTATTGGAAAACAGTTCTGACAAACCGGTATTAGGCACGAGAATAATAAGACAATGTCAGGAAATTCTTCTGTCATTCAGTGCGCGCGGTTTCTAAACAAAAAATTACTGCATTCGGTCTTTCTGTGCCCAACTACTCAGATCTTCAAATAGACCTCTGATTTTCACTGTTGGTGAAGTGCGCAGTTGCACAAATTAATGTGTAGGCTTACGGAGATCAATACACTTTCTGCTCATTTCTTGCAAATAATCGGACTGGTTTATCGGACACGCACACAAAGCTAAGAGTCACGTGATTTTCTGCTGGTTTTACAAGCCCTGAATTTGCAAGAAATATTACCAAATGCCGGATACATTTGCGACGTCCTGTTAGATCTAATTCAATGTGCGAAGTTTGCCGTTAACACTTAACTGTAGTTGTTTCCTTATCTACTGCATCGTGCAAACACTCCGGGTTTGTCGCAATTAGCTGACAAATATTTTCTAAATTATGAGTTGAATTATCAATTATTTTAGTATTGCGAAATTTTATTGTTAAATAGCTTAACTGTCATAAAATTTGTTACTTTTATTGCATCCAGAAAGTGCCGCAGTGCATTATTCGCCAAACCACACACACACGCACACGTAAAGAAAACCTAAATAACTGTGTCCAAGGCTCCATCCAGTCACCAAATATAACAATATTACCGGCGCTTTTAACTTCTTTGTATTTACCACTTAACAAACGCATAATATTCGACGAAAACGACCGTGGTCGTGTTGAATGTCTCCAATTGTGAAGTTGGCAGACTGTGGGAGGATTCGAAACCACGACATGTTTGTCCAAAGACCACTTGACCAAGGCATTTCGCTAAATTTCACCGGTCAAAATCAGCTGTACCTTGACGTGACACATTCTACCACTCGTGAGAAAATTCATTACACATGTATGAAGGGTCATAAACATTTCGAAGGCTGCATGACATAAAACACTTCGAAATTAACGTAAGAAACCAGCACATCAGTGGTATGGATAAACAACTGCAGAACGAAGCAATACCATACGCTTGGATGGCAGGTGACACAATTTAGTTGTGATAGTCATGTCCTCGTTTCGTATCTCATTAAATCATCAACTAACCATCAGAACGTGAGAAATTTAGTCAGTTATCATTCAAGCACGTTCTCAGGCTTAAACCAAATGTAATATGTTATAAGCAAGCTAGGTCAGTTGCTGTATCCCTCTCAAAAGAAATTTAAAGTTTCTTTACTACCCTTGAATCGGCCAGTGAAATCACTGGGGGCGGCATAATTTGTCTGCTCACATGTGTCCAAAAAACATCTGTTCTCGAGAGCTTATCTGATATCATTAACTTGAACTATTGCTAACCGCGTAGTGAGAATATTGGGATCAAGGACATCCAATCGTGAAACGATTGGGCATTTCAAGCTTTCAAAGTGAACTGGGGGCAAAAAAACTGATTAGTTTAAAGTACACCAAACTTGAGTTCACGAAAAGATCATGTTAGTATTCAAGGATGTTTATTCTTAGCCATCCTGTTCGACGATTGCTGTGGATACTCATTTACGGTATCCGCCGTCCATTGCACATTGCTTTACCGGGTCGACGGATACGGATCAGTAATGAGGGTGTCCATTCCAACCACTGCGAGTGTGATGAATCCCTTTAAGAGTCCCAGTGAAGCTACTTGCAGCTGTCTATTGCCAGGATGATTAGACTACCGAGTACCCGGTACGCAGTCTTAATGAACGAGAATAACCGTGAAGCCGACGGCTCAATTGCTGAAAAGTTTTTGTTCTGTAACCTGCGTACGAGGTCATTTAGCACAAGGCTGGCACTTTTTCTGTTATCTGGACACCATTCAAATTAGTGCTTAGGACGGACAAGAAGTTTTTGTCCATGGAGAGGAAAGTTTTTATCTATCCAAAAGTAGAATTTCAATAAGGCGGCATTAAAAATTTTCAGCTTCACTGAGGATCTAAGAGTGGGTGAAAAGCTTGGCTAGACATGTAAGATGGTCTTATTCCGTCCAAATGCGACTCAGCTGAATAATAATGTGTGGCTACTGGAGACCAAACATGCCATTCTAGTCATAAGAAAATACAGCCACTTTGAGAAGCGATTTTGCTATGGAAAATGTCTTGCTTGCTTAGTAAGGAGAATTTATTTTTGGCAAACAACTCACCTGAATGATGCTAGAGTCCACATGACTTATAAGAAAACCCTTATCTTCCAAGATTATACAAATGAAATAATTTCTTGTTCATATTCAACATAAAGTTGATTTCAGATCAAGTGCCGTGGACGTCGTGGCGAAAGAAGAAATTGTTATGACAAAAGTAGAAAAGAAATAGAATTATAATGGAAGGCCCATAGCATACACGACAGGTCGTCCGTAAGTCTGCTTCATGTCATTCATCGGGTACGGGGATATTTGGACTTACACGTTAAGTTTGCTGATTATCTTAACTGGTTGAACCTGGTGACTTTGATCAGAACTCTACGTCTGTTAAACAACGGGACGAAATTCTTAAACCCTAAAATTTTGGGAACCGGTGACCGGTAATCAGTTCCGTAGGATTTCGGGTCGTCGGATCGCCTCAAAAGGATGACGGCCGATATTTTCGTGTGACACCTCCGATGGAGCAGAATGCCTTTGCAGTATACAGAAAACTCGCAACAATTTTCAGTGAAATGCCATACTGGAGGTTTTACAATGCTATCAACCGAATTGTGGCTTCTAATGAATAAACATGTTTACCTGATAAAAAGATTCCCATCATTCTCAGCATTAGGGCTGTTTGACATGAATACTTTATTTCGCGAGCTTTAGCTTATCTTATTCACGGAAAATCATCAATTTGGTGACCGATTGCCTATCAACAACCAGGTGATATTTGAGCTGGGGCATAAGTTTGCTTGTGACGTAAACCCACAATCACCTTCAAATCCTCCGAAGATCATAATATGGGACCGTATGAATTAGCAAGACCAACCGGGATGTTGAGAAAACCTTTCCATATCGGGTTGAAATAAACAATACCGAGATGAGAAATAAGTCCTGCCCGCTGGTTTGACATTACCGCGTCCGAACAAATCCGGCTGGCAATGCGAACATTACACTGGCGGCAGTGGGGGTTTGAATCCAACAGCAAACAATGATTTTCCTCACTTAGCACCAAATTGATTGCCTCGACCTTCTTCCTGAAAAGAGCAAACTGTTGTTTACATTTAGTTCGATTAGTATGCATTGAGAAAAGAGAAATAGATAGTAGATTTGATTGAACAGTTGAAAGGGGACATGAGAAAATAACAACACTCCCGACCGCAAATCAGGAATTACTACGACGTTTTGGTACTTGCTTTGTTTCAAAATTCCCTCATATTTGACTCATTCCTGAGTTCACGAGCAGACTAGCTTCTTGTGATCTCGTTCACCCAGTCCAAATGAGTTATGTACGCGTGAAATACGCTTTTTCGTGAGAATCGTCAAACTTGAGAAACCAAAGCACCTACTAGCGTTGAGCATCCTCAGCTTGTTCAACGAAATCACTGAGTTGTATGTGACCGAAGCGTTTTTCGAATCCAAAATACCCAAGGTATTAACTTGACAATGCCTACTTCCTATTAGCAACATTAAAGAAAATACAAACGTTCGAGTGGATAATCCATATCTGTTCCCCGGGAACAAATAAGGCAAGAATAAGAGGCCATCAAAAGACCTTGCATTAATACAACAGAAAGATTAAACTGGTTGTTCACGCAATCGGTTCTAATGCAGATCTATACAAAATATATATCAGGTGCAAGCATATCAAAGTGGGATAAGTGAAAGAAATTGAGAAGGTATGAATTTAGCTAGAGAAAGGGACAATGCAGATGGTCTAACTCCCACATGGTAGATCTCGCCCAAAGCAAACTTGACCGCGGTCATGAGGCTAAGGTCATGGCATCTGGACTTGAAGGTCGCGAGTTCGAATCCTCCCGCTTGGAAGCATCTGCTACATCCGGCTCCTTTCCGGAAAATGATACTAACTGTTATTCCATTAATGAAGTAATTAAGAAGATAAAAGGTGATTTCAACGACGACTGTCTAATTCTTCCTCTTTATTGTTCGGTACTTTACCCATGTTTTAAGTGTGAACGTGAGGTGGCCTTGACCAGGGGTTTTGGAAGATACTCATTAACATTGAGCTGACAGTGGACGTCAGCGAGCATCGGACTTCTACAGGTTTTTCAGTTTCACAAAATAAAATATGCATGCCTAAGCGCACCCAAACTGAATAACTTCCTAAATGGCATACAGGTTCGACTAGGATGTAAACAGAGAAACGAACTTTTCGCTCTTATGGATGTTTTCTTTCGTTTCTTCCATTGGGCTGATATTTGGAACATTAGACATTTCAGACAAAAACAAGAACAAAAATATGCAAACCTTAACTATGCGCAAATTCAACTCACAAAACGACTGCTTTTTGAATGAGATCACAAATTTGACTGTTTTAAATTAGTGAGGTGATGTCTTTACCACGGGGGGACTATAACTGTCAATAAACCCTTTCGAACCACGTTCACTGAACGACCTCGTGCGTTGCAAAGTGGAATTTTATCGAGGTTAATGGATTTAGGGCAGTTAGCGGGATGACATTCATCCGCCTTACTGAGTACACCTAGTCGGACGGGGAATGAGACTGTGAGAAAGCATGGCAATCTTACCATTTACAAAAGGCAATCAGATTGGAACTGATTTCCTGTTCTACTCCGATGAGAAATGCTTGAAACAGGCTTAACTAAGAACAACTGTGCGTGATTGGAAATTCGTTAACTCGATCACAGTAGATAATTTGGACCTCGATTAATTGGTTGACTGATTCAAGTGTTCCAGTCTAACTGTTTCCGGGTTGGGTTAGTACACTTTCGGCAACATCGAGATAGATGGTCGCGTGCTTGATCTAAGAAAAGCTACAATTTTTCAGTTGGATTTTTGAGCTTTTTTATCAACAGCTTTAAACAACTTCAGTTTGCCGAATCAAAGGGCACTTTATAGATATTCACGTAACAAGTGAATATAATTATCTTTTGAGATGGGTTTTGCAGGTTGCATTTTGAATCCGCGTGTAATCGTGTTCCTATTATCATTATATCACCACAAGCCTTGGAGGGCAGTTTCGTGCGAAATGTTTTCTTTCAAATTTATCGTCTTCATCTCAATATTTTTCCTCACTAAGCCAATCAGAAGACCAGAGAGCCGTGAAATCAATTGGGAAAAGTGTGCAGCTCCAGAGTTAATAGCTACCAACTGGAATGCCGAATGTAATTTTATTAGGCATTAGAACCAATATGATCTGATTTTACGGAATAATGCTTGATAATACAACACCATGACACTTGACCGTTAAAGGTACTGGTTTGTAATCGTTCTTTTTATATGCTTGCAGAGAAAGGCTGGCCACGATTCTTTGCAGTCCAGTAGAGAATAAGGCAAACAACTATCCAGCAGTTCGATGCTTTCGGCAAAGGGAAGCAGGATGGGCCTGGGTTAACAGGGTCGTTGAATGATGCGAATGATCTGAAAACCCTTTTTGGAGCTGTCAGCAGCGGAAGCTGCTTTCATCTCGAGGGCACCTTCTGCTCTCCAGAGCCTATGATCGGTAAGCAGATTGTTCTTCATACAGGAATGGAGTTCACGGCATGCTGCATTGTTTCACAGAACGCTGGCGGTAAGTTGGTAATCAGCAAGTATCAGTAATTCAGGACGAATTCAGCCCTTCTGAGAGAGTTGAAGTGAATGCTAGCATTCAGTCAAGCATCTTCAATGTGCTCGCGATCTGCCTGAACACCAGGTGGAGCGATAGATTCTTCTGTGTTGGAAAAGCTTATTTTTGTAGACTTCTAGCAATATGAAGTAGGTCAGTTTATTGAAAATTAGGCGATCATGATTGGTACTCTTCCGGCAAAGGTTAATCCTTAACTGGAAGCAACTAAGTTTGTTCTGTAGGGGGCAACGATCTCCCACCCTACTATGCTATCGGTAGCCGAACCCTAAGTGAACAATATGATGTCCAAAATGATGAAGATTTGGAGTGGTTGTTTAGAATGGCAAAAGTTTATGCTGCCTAGAAACAGATGATCATCGCGACATACTAGCGGCAGTCTATTTCCAAGTTCTGAACGAAAAAGGTTTAAGTCAAACCACAAAGCTGATGAAAATTGGAAAATGGTGGGCTGTGTGATGTGACCGGTTGCTTGTCCTCTTAGAAGAAATAACTGCACAAGCAGAAATAAAGTGGCTAGAGAATTGGCAAAAGTAGAGACTGGTTTTAAATGTAATGGCGAACGAACATATCTTTTGGCAGCAAAGAAATGCAAAAAACGCGAGGAAATAATGCATCTGCGTGAGTCCATGGTTTGTTTTGCAGATCAAACAGTAGTAAGCAGTTCTCAGTATGGCACGTGTCTTTCTTAGTGGTCTACTTTCCAGCTGTTTGGTTATCTGAAGTTCAGCCCACCGGGAAGGACTGGCGATCTGTAAATGAATGTGGGGCAACGTAGTACCGCTTAGTTAGTGCGCTATTCGGACGATGCTAAACATCCAGATTGCACAACATACCGCCCAGCTTCATAGTGTTTCATTCCTGGTACTCCGCTTGCGGTTGGTTTAGAACTGGGGTCAAGACGTCTCCTCTAGATTCGCTATCCAGAATCACTCGTCCCGGTGAATTGCGCTCGGCATTCGCCTCCGCCCTTGAACTCTAGTAAAAAAACATGGTCAGAAGAAGGCGTTATGCAAAACTTCCCCAAAGGATGGTCAAGACTCATAATAATTTGACAGAATTTTGAGAAACGTTGAGGGCTACTACAGAAGCCCGAGCCTGAAAACGTCTCCTCCTGACCATAGTGACGCAGTTGGAAATTCAATAGACCGCAAAAACGGCAGAAAATAAGCATCTTATTATTGCATTCATTAAAGTGTCTAGTAATCGTGAATTTTCAATTTGGATTTCTTTACCCAGATTTGCGCAAGAATCGTCGTTTTAGCAAAGTATGACCTCTAGGTGAATAATTGCACAGGAAAAACCAATTGTACGACTGATAACAACTTTGGTATTTAAGTAGACCGGAGATCTTGCAAAGGTTTATCAGTTGTAAAGGACGCTAAACAGATACGAAATGAGTGAAAGCTTAGTAACCACGTGCCTATTACAGACCGCGTGAAATAATGTGACGACAGTCAACTTTTCATCGAATCCTTTGTGTACCTTATTCAATTAGTTTAAAACTTGTTATAGGTACCTAGCTTTTAACTCATATTTGGAAGGTACAAAGTTCGTATTTTGGAAGATAATCGAAGCTTTAAATCATTTCATGCTTGCATTCTAGTGGAGCGGACATATATATCGGCAAGAAATAGTTCGTTAGAAACGTTTATACACTCTTTGGTATACAACGAGATCATTTTACTGTTAACATGAGAACCAAGAAAAGGGTGATTCATTCCCGAAAATTATTGGCTTTGCAACTTATGGAAAAATAGTCTTCTGGCAGATCAACAATAAAGGTGAGTGCGCCAGTTAGATGATGGTTAAATTTGCCTCAAATCAGTCTTTACGCGGTTATCATTCGTAGACACATTTAATCATCAGTAGCCGGGATAAGAATTGTTGGTGTAGAAAAAACCTAACTACGTAAGCCTACTATGAATCATATTCCAAGCGGCCCGTACGACTACACTGGAAATGCAGGTACTTCGTCCAATATTCTTCACAAACAACTGCGTTGCTGAGTTGCAAATCCGTTCAAATGAGACCAAGTGAAGCCAGTGTTTAAAACGATCGCAGAGAATACAACGAATGAGGGACAAAAACATTGGGACAAGATAAATAAAAAACATTATCAAGAAAAAATTTCGTTCGATGAGTAGTCTGATAATTTTATACGTTGCCGCAAACAACAGTGGTTGCAAGCAAAATCTGCACCGATGGTTAAAAGAATTGCATAATAGGTAATTCAACTCCTGTGAAAAAGACCCCGGTAATCATGTCGCTTATACTGTGACAGTCAGACGTAAATGTAACCGGAAGTTGACTTCCTCCACCATCAGACACCTTTTTATCCAGTAGCACTCGAAGGGATTATTACAAATCTTCTAATCATCAAAATGAAAGCGGATGGTAGTTACTATGCCCTCAATCCCGTTTGTCATTACATACGGCCATGCCCAAGACTAGGTACATGCCAGCCTTATCGGATGTAATGTAAACCATTTATATTAGACTTTTTTGTTCCCATTTTGACAGCCGTTCTGATTTCAGTGTGTCCTATGTTTCCTGCCAGTCCACCCGGCAGTTGCAATATTCTACGTATAAGTTTCCAAAATGATGCTGTTCTCACAAGGTCTCTGAACAGGTCAACCGGTAACTCTGTGCTCGTATATGGATGAACATTTCTACCTTTAATTCCCAAGCGGTCGAATCATTCATTCACTCACTAGTGAGGAAAGAAAATCTCCAAAGAAATAACGTAATCAACTCTGCAAAGTTTCTGATGAACTTAAGTGATGCGCGTTCTTGCTTTATCGGAAAACACGTCGCATGAAGGACAGTTATAGTCTGGTAGAAGTAGAACGAAAAGTACTACCTGTGGAGGTATGAGAATGCCACCTTGTTAGGCCATTGTGCAAAGGCCTTTTCCATAAGTGGAGGTTTTAAAGAATCCTCCAAACTTGAGTTGATAGCAACACATTGAAATTTTAAAAAACGTCTCCTGATTGTCTGTTCCGTGGGAATGACAGATAAATTGAATGAAGAAACAGAAGAAAAACAAGAGTGTAGATATTAAAAACATCGATTTATTTGAGAGTAAGATCAGCTAGCAGACTATAAACGGAGAAGTGAGGGTATTCGTTTGAAGATGCCAAAGGTTTTCATATTTATTGGGACGAAAAACGGTGTCCTCATACTTATATCAATGACTAAGTTTTCGATGTCGCATGGGCAAAATATGAAGATGGCCTCGGTGAAACGGGATTGTGGGACAATCAAATATTTATTGTTTTCAACTGAATAAAATCAAATATTCATACGATTTGGAAATTTTTGCCAACCATAGCTCTTGTTGTTGGCTTTAACGGTCACGTTGCATTGACTGCTGCGAGAAATATTTACCATGGCAATGCCGGGTTCAGGGATGGAAAGCCCCATGAAAGAATAGAGCATAGATAGATAGTCCGGAAAAGAACAAATTACAAATACTGTCAACATGTCTAGATTATTATATACCGGGGGATCATGAGGCATGAAAGCGAATCTGTCGGGTTTATGAAACATTTAAAAACAACAGTCACTAGGATCCATGGCGTTTGGGGATAACGCATCTCCTTATTTGAAAATTAGGGGTTGTTAAGGCCAGAGGAACAAAGTAGTTCTAACTAAAACAGGAAACTTACGTGGTCCATTGACTGGAAGAATAATGACGAGGACTGAGTGATCAAGAATAAGGGACAAGGCCGAAGATCTTTTATTAAGCGAAGGAGCAGCTTCAGTCAAGATCAAAGCACCAAGTCTGAGGAGCGATGAGGATGGGGTGTCAGAAGCTAATCAGGTGGCTGATTTAGCCTTACAAAGTGGCTTGAACATTACTTCCCATAAAAACTATTAGAATGGGCTCATCATAACTGGGTTGTCATTAACTGGGTGATAGAATGCAACTAATACTCTGGACGCCTATCGAGGCTTACTTTTCTTCTTGCACAGAAATCGCATGCCCGGTAGTTGACAGTTTGGAGTTGTTTGGGAACAAATGCCTTGAAGCAATTAACTTCGGACTTTAGTACGGTGAAGATACATTCGTCACGTGATTTTCTGTGGTCCGTAAAAGTTCTTTTTCCCAGTATATAGATTTTGGCTTTTAAAAAGGATAAAGGGGTAAGCTCATATCAATGCAGGGCCCAAGGGAACAGTTACTAAGGGAAGGCACATGAGGCGTTTCATCAAAAAGTTGAATATTGTCATTTGCTGCAAGCTGAGAGGAGAGTTACGAAGCATTACGAGAACGAAAAATCATAAAAACGATGATAATGACCTAAGTTAGTGTGCTTGAGGGGTTGAAGAAAAAATTAAGACTGCATATCATGTTCTCCGGGCAAAAATAGATTAAAATCACTGGTTGAAATAAAAGCGTGTGATATCAAGGTGAGTAATTCATCTCAACTAACAATAAGTCTGCCTATAATAGTTTCACTCACGTGGAAAACACAAAAATTCGTCAGAACAAACGGTGAGTAGTGATAGTAGACAAATGTCTGGACTTACCTTATCCATCTGTAATGGACTTATAAATACCAAAGAGGAGTAAGAACCGGCTGTTTTAACTAATTTGAAAAGGGCTGACTTCTGCCCTCCTATCCCGGTAGGGTGTTGTCGTTCCCCCTTAAGTCTTCGTTGACTGATTATCATCATAACAGGCAACAGTTTGCTGCTGCAATGGTTCCACCACTTCTCTTGTTATCTCTACTCTCGGTGTCTCCCAAAGCCTTGAACTGGCACACTTTTCCATTTCCAATCTGAACAACTTCATTCCCTACTCAAGACAGCACAATACTTAGCAAATGTGCAAATGAAGTAACGTCTGAATAAATGTATTTTTTTAATTCATTTCTGCAGACATTTGAAAATCACATCGCAGAACATTCCGAATGATCATCAGCCATGGGCAATCCTGTCATGCAATTCTATCCTTCTGTCAAATGAGAAGACATTTTGTACTCTTCCCCAAAAAGTGCCGAATCTTCTGGCTTTACTGAACCTCACTCTTCGGCATTCCTTAATGGAGAGCTTGTAAAACAATCAAAATGCAATAAAGTATCTCGACGTGACACTGAACCAATACCCTAAATGGTCGTGGGACGTTAACGACGGCTGGATGGTCGACGGTGGTCAAGTTGTCAGCCTCTTGGTATTTCAACCTGAAGGTCATAGGTTTGAATCATTCCACTATCGGTCAACTTCTTTACTGCTAGATGCCGTTACCTTCCTGCGGGTTATGGTTCCATTAAAAAAGAATGTAAATGATATAAGATTTAATTTGCATCATGCTGTTATCAGTTTACGCAGGGTCTTTGAAATTCCACTTCGTAACGAAACATTTCGTCGATTATTCCGTATTTCTTGTCCCTTACCTCCCTGTCCTTAATTCTATCCGACAGTTTTTCTAAATATTTTGGCAAAATCTACAAGATGATTTCTAGACCTCTCCATTTCTTAATCTGCTTTAGCAATATGCTGAGACGGCAAACCAGCTCTACCATTTCTTACATTACTAAAGATTGCCAAGAGCATTCATTAAACAAATGGCGAGTCATACTCATCCTTTTGCCAAATTTTCCAGCTATGAACACTGACGTGTGCGTCCGAGTTAAATTATGCTTCCACCATGCTATACCCAACGGAATGTTTCAAACAAACACCGAGTCTGTCCACACCTTAAAGTGCCTTTCAGGCTGCGGATGTGTTGTTTGGATACGAGAATGCTGAAACTCTGACCCCTGGGGTATATGAAGCATTCTACGGAGTTGGCCTTATTAGATATTCTAGTGTAGAGAAGATTGAGATAGATATGGGCTATTTATTATATCGTCCTTGCGACCAAATTACTTTGGATGACCATGAACAGTCGGACAGACGATGCATACATGTTATCAAATCAACTTCAGTTTTTCTCCTTCCGGAAACTCCATCATGCAAGTGCAGTATGACGTAGCCCAGTGAAAAAATCAAATCGCAGCAAACGAGATAAGCCATGTGTACCGCGTGCAAATCACTGGGAAAAAATGCATATGGGAATGCAGCACGAGAAGTAAGTTTGCCCTTTTTGTGAATAGTTAACAAACATGGAGAAAGAACAACTTCAAGGCTGACCTCTGCGCCGGAATGCTGGACTCGAGAACTGCCGATCAGCCACCAGGAATGCTTTTCTCGGATGAAACGAAAGCTTATTGATTGACAAAAGTAGCCAAGTCCATGCGAGATTTCAGGACAGTTTAGTGTTCAGCTAATAAAGATTGTCAAATTGTGTATTGTCGAAGCCAAATTTGCCAATTGATCTAGGTAATGAAAGCATCGAACGTCGGCTCAGCTAGTCAAAATGCGGTTAGGGGCTAACTTTTGCACTAGCCCTGTATCACTTGTTAAGAGGTCGTGTAGAATGAGGCTACACGAATGGAACTCCAGCCTGTTCAATATCAGCTGATAGAGAAGGAAAATCCGCGTATTTTCGGCAGGAACAAACCACTACCAGCAATCCTTGTGACATGGCATTAATCAGACTAATTCCTATTTATCTCTTATTCCCCTGCCGCGAAAAAGTGATTTACAACTTGGTAGGTTTAACGCAGGCGTAGGACCAGAGCCAACAAAATACATTCATTTCAACTTCAGGACCATCGGACCTTGTGAAGCCTGCCGACATCTAACAAGACATGAACCCTTCAAAGTGATCGCGCCAATTGCGAATATAGAATAGGTTGTACACACCAGCCGGACAGATGAAAATGTCGTAAACCGGCTAACTAAAGCATCATTTAAGTGTTCATCCTGGCGCATTGTTAGTGAATAGTTACCTGCGAGGCTTCGGTTTGTATGCACATGAATGTTCTGTTGTCATGCAATAAAAAAGCTTGTCAACGATGCCCTGTGCACTGTGCGACTGTGAGGGCTAGTCGCGTGATGTGAAAAACACGTTATCCCTGTTCTTTAGTTTGGTTCTTAGAAGTAAGTCGTAGGATTTATTTCACAGACGAATAGACATCGGAAGAATACACATATAACTCAACGTTTGCTATTTTCCGTTCGAGAACGAATATAAATCTTCAAGTGTGACACCAAAATTGCAGAGACTGTTAATAATGGTTGCTTGGGTTAGTTAACAAATTACTCGATTGTTTGTGGGGCGAGAGACGTGAGATTTTGACGAGACAAGTGTTTTGTCGGATTAGTCACATAGGGCGGTGGAGTACGATGTTGTTTTCCTCGTACTTATATTTGTATGTGTGCTTCTGTTTTAGCATGTAATGTACAAGTTGCGAGTAAGACAATGCTACAACACGGTTATAGCATGTGAGGATGTCAAAAGTGGGTTTTCAATAAATGGAATTGGCTACGTACCAACGGGATTTCAGAGTACAGTACTAGTCATTATCATCTCCGTCGGAATTCGAACGAGATCTAGTGTCAGCAAACACCGGTGTGTAAGTATACGGGATCTAATAATGCGGTACCTTAGGCGATTGAGGAAGTGAGACTAGCATGCGGACAAGTTCACGTTTAATGGATGGTCGCCGATGGACGTCCTTTTGACCATGACTTTCGGGTGAACTTCAATATGATTGCCACAGATTTCGACACTAAACAAGACAAACGAATTTCCGAAACTTGCCTAAAGCCATGCTTTTACAGCCCAAACCTTCACTGACGAGATCCTCAAAATTCACAGGACAGCCGCAAAGGGTAATGAGGGGGAAGCATTTTTGAACAAAATTGGTAATGAGTATCTTATTCGAGTTAAAATAAAGCAAGTTTTGTTTTCGGAAGGAAGACTTTCCAGCTTGTGTCCAACAACCAGAATAAATAAGCATCACCAAATACGGAATTCTTCGAGGGACATGAAACTACTCCACGTAACTAATTCTGTCTTTTGGTATTTCATTTATGTCGAGCAGATGCCGGTAACGACTAAGTGCAAAAGCGTGTTCAGTAAACTGATGTTTACACAGACTGCTAGGACCGGTTTGGAAATGTCTGTCATGAATTGATGATTTGTGAATGGTTGAAAGCAAAGATCAAATCATACTGCCATCAGCATATCTAAAAGACAAACAGGAGTAATAGCAAGTAAGGTATTGAAGTAAGTTGGCAATAGAACAAAACCTTGTAATGTTCCCCAGTTATTAGAATTTCCTATTGATCGTCTTTTTAATCTTTTGTATTTGTATCGTTGAAAATATTGGTGAATGAGTTATTTAAATAGTTAAGTCAAGTAACTAAATAATTACTATTTGTTAAGGGAGTGATGACGGGGTATGGAATAAACGGGTGATGAGAAGTTAAGAAAGGCTCACTGCATTTATTACCCTTTGTCGTCAACATATCTTGGAATGAAATACACTACGAAAGAAATCGCTTTCGGAGTATAGAAATTTCTTCCATAGTAGAACAAATGAAACCGCCTGGAGACAAGAGAAGAACCAGTTAGACTTCATAGATGGCTGTTCCGTCGGTTGCAAGCCGGTTGACGTGAGAGTGATCGGCCTGAACTGTTATGATACTAGCCCGTGTGGACGAGACTGTCTTCCAACCCAAGTGTTTATGAATGTTCCTTAGCTCTGGTGAAAGATTGGTTGTCTCTAAAACAAAATGCCACCTTAATGTAACATAATGTTCAAAGTTGCGGGACTGACATTACCGGGATTGGCAGCAAACGGAAATGCCGCTAAACGGAAATATTTGCCCGTTTCTGCATGGGCATTCGGATTTTAAGAAATAAGTATAGTTGAACCAAGTGGCATCCAGTATTCAAGGGTCACATCAGAAAATACAGGAGACTGAGTACAATGTTCAGCTGCTCAGTGAGAGAAAAAGGAGCTTTTTTCGGCGGGCAAACTGAACTGGTCACACGCCACGTGCATAGAAGGTATGCTTAGTGTGAAACAGCCCAGCTTGTGTTCTGGTATGCTAGAAGAACAGATTAATTTCGCCAATATCAAATTTAGGTACATTAGGTGCATTATTCATTCTCAGTTAAAATAATAATTAGGCAAATTAAATATTTTCAATCTGTGACAATGCCTCCTTCACGAAAACTTTTTTATGAATAATGTATTGATTGAATTTGGAATGATTGTTCGAACGGAATGGCTGGTATACACAAGTCAGAAGTAGAAGGCAATATTATTCGAATCAATAATAACTGAAACACGGAGATGAATCAACAAATAAATCGATTGAAATTGCCCTTAGGGACATCCAAAAATATAAGGGAGCGACCCAAATTACATGTTTAGGGTAGTGCGTGAACCATGCTGTCAGATCATAGCTAAGTGTAGATTGGTTGATGAACAAGTAATTAATGTCCAGCAAGAGAAAATTAATATCACGGTGGAGCAGGCAGGATTAGTCACTGCCAATTTAGGGTTGAAGAGAAACGAGATGTAGTTGTATTCTGTTTGTGACCCAAGGTCATGGTAAGACGAGGTACTTAACGATTCTTTGCCAGGATTTAAGGGTCGAGTCAAATGATTTCATGGTTTGCTTCCTTTATTGCAGTTGAATACAGTATTAGAATAGTTTCATTAGTTCATTAGCAATCCGCAATTCATTAAGGGAGCTTGTGTGTCCGCATGTACCAAGTGTTTGTTTAAATCGCGCCAGACATCTGATCTAGTCCCTTTCCGCTGTCACGTCCACGGGAAAGCTGTCAAAATGAAAAATATACTACGTAAAATACGGCAAACCTCCAATTTGTTGGTAAACCCAAAGTTCTTATTTTTTGAGGACAGTTGCACGAGAAGCTGGACATTTTGAAGCAGTTCTGGAAAACAGCTCTTAGCATCAAGGTCAAAACTGAACGGCTTTCACATAAATGAAAGTTGACCTACCATTGAGACAAATGTTGAATTTTGATAACATCTTTTAGCCAATCAAATGGGGAACCGTTTAACACCAACGTTAGAACTTGTCCACATAAAATAACCATCCATCCGATTCAGAGGATTCATTTCCATTTGCCAACCTTGGAGAGAACGGAAATACGAGCTTATGTAAGATGAGTTTTCTCGACAAGATTTAATTATATCTTAATGCGTCTCTACTGGAATTGAGTACATACTTGTAAGAATACATCCAGATGAAACGCGGAATTGTTATTATTCAGCAAACATTTAAAAACATAACTACTGTCGTTGTATTGTCTGAAATTTCAGTTTATTCCGGACAAAGAAGCCTAGAGAGAGACTAATGAGGTCGTTACGGGACCACATGCGAAACCTGATAGGCGGTAAATGTTTGTCAGATTAGAAAAAGGGTGCGTTTCAAAACATGTTAAAGGGTTAATTCCATCATGGGCACGACGTTCGTTTCTAGTACGATTTGATCTCGGAAGATCTTTGCTGGAAGACGGACATACATTTTTTTCCTGGTAGTGAATCTTATTGAGCATGGCGATGAACCACTCAAGCGCAAAATTTATCTCAAACCGACTAGCAATGGTCAGTATATCCATTTTGACAGTTTCGTAGTATTGAAAAGTAAGCAAAACGTGATCCTGTCAGATATCTTTTTCTTCAAATGCCTTCCACAAAGTAATTCTCTTACACTTTGTCAAATCCCTTATCTTATCGTGATCTCGAGTCGGACTGATTCACGAACGAAACATGCCATCGTTTTGCTGTTCTTCAGTCCGGGCTTGGAAATAACTAATCAGGCACACTCAGCACAAATGTTCTATTTGCATGCTCTATTCAGTTCACACACCCTAAACAACACGCCTTCCCTGCCTCGCCCAGCATTCTAATTAATTTTGCGTTCACCAACCTAAATATTTGCTTACTCTAACAATGTTGTTTACGCAAAAGAGTCAATTTAACTAAAATTAATTTTGCCTCATTTGTATTTTGTTCCCTGGGATACCAGATTACTTTTCACCTGGTCGATCAGTGTGGATTTGCAATCTTTAACATTACAAGTTGTGTCTATTCGCTTATCACTTGACTCTGGGCTGCTTCGTGCCCATTAGTGAATTGCTTGCTGGCCAGTTGTCCTTGACTCATATTGTTGATTGTAGTTTTTATACGCCTTCTTCATTTCGCCACCTCACCAACACAAGAACGTTTTTACCTCCGATCCCGTGTAGTTTGAGCATGTCCATTAATTGGATCCTAATTATCAACTTGCTACTGTTTAATTTGCCACATTAAAGCTACTCGAAAGAAAAAAGGAGAACTGCAAATGATGAAATTTCATTTGCATAGTAATCAGTTGAAGAACTCCGGAGAATAGGTAAGATTTTGAATGTAAGGAAGTCACTGACTGCGGCACTATGCCATATCAACTATCGTTTTCACTCACCGCTTGGGAGGATTTCATGAACCCATACCGGACAGTCTAAAACTAACTACACGGATTAGTACACTGGTTAATGATTTCGCAATATTTTGCCATGTCATCGACTGACCACCTTGGCCAAAATTCCAGTCACTGCCTACCTCGAGGAACAACATACAACAAATCAGTGGTTTTGGGGGCATGCCTCCTCTAACGACTGAAACCTAGGGCTCGATACCTAACTCTTAAGTTACTGAGACATTTCTCCTACCATATTTAACCAATGGTACGAGGACAACACTGTTCAAACAAAAATAAATGTCGCATATTTTCCGCTGTCAACGCTGGTGTTTCTGGAGCGTACCGCAGGTATGACCCTATTGCTGTTGGGTGTACTCTGCCTTTGATCGATGACGAGATTTAGAGTCGACGCCAACGATGTCTAAGTTTGATGTATGCCAATCAAGTTTTCTGCGTGCGCCGAGACACTTCATCTGACATATGACCACCAGGTGAAGTAGGATCACCCAGATAACTAAACCTGCTTGCTTCAACCAGTTCTTTCTCTGCAAAATCAAGGTTTGGCGTAGAACCAACCCAAATCTGAGACAGCATTTTGCACAACAAAGGTACAAAAGATATCCCAAATGTGCGTACACTATCGTTTCTTCGAGTCAGATAAGCTTGAAGTTAACTTGAATCTTCAATAAGGAGCACATTGTAGCACGTATATTCTATATCAGACAGGTTTCTGTCTGAACATATGTGAATGCCACTATTCTCACCTAAAGGTAAAGACAACTTCGTAACCATCTCAATAAAGAAAAGATGAATCGGTAAATCATGACCTACACTAATTCTCATCATGAACTCAGGTGAAAAATCTCCGCGAGCACGAACTGGGCTTTGGCTGTTGACATGTAGAGACTGAATGAATGACATGAACTTCTCTGGCACACCCTTGAGTGACAGGCTGCACCACATAATTGCAAGACCGACTGGGTCGAACGCCGCTTACAGATCAGTTATTGGTCAAAGGAAAAGGTGCCATGGTTCTAAGATCTGTCATGAAGGAGACATTTGATCAATACAAACAAGATCGGAATGGAAACCGACTTAGTCCGTACGCATACAACTGTCTTGAGTACAAGATAAACGGTCGAGAATGATGCCCTCAAACATAAAAAGAACACTTATCAAATTAATTCATCAACGAGTTTCACTTGAGGATCTACGACTTTCCTTGTAAATCTACACTATCATCGATTCACATCAGCCTTTAGAAATCTCATCCTTAGCCGAGACTGATTCCAGGAGTTTCGTTAATTATAATATTAGCACTACGCCAGTTGTTCTTGAAGAAGGACGGTGATAAATCTAGCGGTGCAGCTGCCTTATGCTTTGTACCAATCTTAATTTCGTGATGGAAGGCTGGTATTTAGCTGCGTCGATTCAATTGCAGGCGGTCCATTTTGTTGGCGGGGCAACTGAGCTGTCACCTGAATTGCTCTATGCAACATTCTAGCAGACGCTGTTGACAATAAATTAGTGGGTGGTCAAAGCCCTTGAAAAGTTTGCTTGTAAATAGAGTTCGTAGACCAGTATTCCTAATCATTCATAAAGGTCAAGAATATTACCAATGGCAGCACCCTTTTCTGCTTCTTTGCATTTCTTTATCCACCACTGCTTGCGATTATTCATCGGACTTTTAGTTATTTGAGGTTTCAGGGGGTTGTGCTTGTCATTATATGGGACATCCGGAGTGACAGATCTGCAACCGAATTTGAGAATATCCGTCTTTTCTGAAGTTAATGCAAACCGAATGTTAGTTACCACTGAGCGCAGGGCTCCTACAATTCACCCCCTCCAGTGTTTCCTTGGATCTGTGCAAACGTCATCTTATATAGAAACACATTTCCCAGTTCTATGTCAAAGAGTAAGGTTTCCGCTCCACTTGTATCCTGTGTCTCTGGCCAACGGTTACAAATGAGACTAAGATAAGCACACACTTCTTGCCTGCCATTATCACAGAATAGTTTTTGGCAAACCTTGATCGATGTTTTCAGCAAAAATGTATGATTTTGTTCCACTTCATGCAGTGACTGCCGTTTGGAGGTAGATTAGATATAAATGAAGACTGATAATTGATGAAAGAGTTTGCTAAGATATACGAAATCAAGTGGTCGGTTAGGTGATCTGTTTGGACAACCATTAGTGTAAAATTACCTTTAGAATTTACCCCTTGATGGAATTTGGGATGAAGAAACATCAAGGGGAAAGAATCACTTTAGAAATTCGCTTACACAAATTTTTCAACTCATCTTGCAACATTCTTGGATGGTACAAAAAATAATCTAAACAGTCGATTACCATGGACGGAGCAGAGTGTAAAATTACTGGATATCAGAAACTGGATTGTATCGTAATGCAAGCGTTGCTTTTCTTGTGCGCGTCCCAGCTGCGTCTTTTGTCTATTTCGTCCACCAGTTCTTATACTTACCTGTTTTACAGTCCCATGATATTTCGCACTTTGCTGATTGCTTACTCCAAAACTATTTCATTAGGAAAAACTGTTTGGAATGTTCCATCGTCCTACCAATTTTTGTTACGTAGTTACTCATTCACTATGGTTACCTACTTGCTACGGTCGACTAAACCGAAGTGACCAAAAGCGTGACTTGTCGACCGGAAAATCAACCGTACATCTCCTCCAATGTGACACTAAGTCATCGAAGAAGATATCTTTTGACAAAAACGTGCACCTACTGTGAACTAAATACCGAAAGCAAAGTCCTATTCGAATTGAACGCATTATATCGGTTTTTAGTACTAGTCCATAAAAAGTGATCAGACGTTTCTCGTGTTACACAATCAGTGTAAGTTAGCAACTTCAACTGGAAGGCGATAAAAAACGATAAATTTTTGAAAGAAAATATAACAAATTAAACTGGCCTCTTTGTTCTAATACAACCGACAAAATGATTTCATCGTGCTTTTACTCAAGGTGTACACATGCACAATTAATTTTCTGTCAAAATGGTCACGAAACGTTCGGTAACCAAATCGAATGTAGTTTGCAGGCACAAAAACTGGTTGGTTGTATATCAAATTCATCATCATCACGAAGCAATAAGTCATTTACTGATCTCACGGTTACTGTGCTCGTGATACGATTCTATCGACAAAACCTCGAATTGGACGATCCTCAACTCTACTTCCAGTCTGGCGATCATCCGGCCACATTTTCCAACGACTACTATTCGCAATTCGCGTAATTTGTCCCAAAAATGTAACTGCATTAATCCTAAAAACAAGTTTATCGGCATCAAGCTCTTCTGATTTTTGTCCAGACGTTTGCTTAAGACTAAATGTAACTGTATTAACGAAATTATTTTATTTTTTCCACTTCTATCCGCGCTGCTCTGATAAGACAAAAAGCAAAGCGCCATTTTTTTCTAGAGTCAAATGCTAGTTCAGCAAAGCAATCAACACTGAATACCTACATGCGTTTGGGCTGAGCGAATTACATCGGCAGATTGTCGTAGCGGATAAGCGTGACAGTTCATATGGAAATAAAAAAGCCCATTTTTGCAGCTGTCATTCCGGGTGGTGTCGCGATTGTGTGGTTGACTTGTCCTTCACACATTCACGTATTCTACGGCAATTTATAAACTTGTTCAGTAAAAACGTTGAAACTGCCTCAAATATCTCGCTTTTGTGTGAACTGCGATCAGACTGGACGACAAGAAGTTTGGAAGAACGTTGCCAAATAAAAACGCAAATATCAATGTGTCCTGAAAAAAGATGTTAGCATACAATCTAATGCCTTATATAACTGCCACTGGCAATAGTGATAACTGATTATTCTACATTTACTTCCCAAGAGTCGGTCGAAAAATTACGCCTATTCCATCCTAGACTTCAGTGGTGACACCATGACTGCTGTACGTATACGGAACGATTTTATTATCCTACTCCATTTCAATTGGTTCCACGTACTTCAACAATAACTTTAGTTACGGGCCCCATGAATCATTGGAAACAAGATCATTAACTGCTTCTTTCTGTACCAATTCGTGTTCTCTGAAAGGTGAGTTTTGGCCTTGAGAATCCGCACTATGACGCGTGTCAATTCATCTGTCATTTCTGCTGAAGATTTTCCTTCATCAACTGCCGTTCGGAAAAGATAATTAAACAAGGTGATGCTCACATTCTAGAATCGGTCTTCCCAAGTGCTTTTAACTAACGCTTTTGATTTCAGTAACTCATATCAAGAAATTAGAATCTTACGTTTTCCATTAACTTGCAAAATGACCCTCGATTGGCTACTGATCGGGCCGAGTTGTGAGGACGTTCGTTTTATTAAGGATTTAGATCGTTGTTCCTTTAAAAACAGAGTCACATGCAGTGGACTGAGTGACTGCAACCGAAACTTGTGCAACCACATTTTTTAACTGCCAACTCCGATTTATGACAGCTGCCAGTCGCCCGACAGTGGGACTAAATCAATTCGCTCAGGTGAGAAAATTCGTCCGGATTCGACACTGAAAGCAACATACATGAATCGCGCAACAAAGAGAGTGATGACTACCTTCGAGTCTAGGTAGAATCATTGTCAATATTATCACATTTAAACTGAACTTTCTTATACTGGGTAAACTCCGCGATCACAAAGCATGCCGTAAAGAAAACTGTCGGGTCTCAGTTGCATAAAGGCCAGTTTACTGATTCTGCTTTTAAGAACTAAACATTTGTCAACGGACGAGAAGAGAGATAGTAAAATTTTACGGTTCTGCATTCAAGAGGACACGGAAATAACAGAAGGACAACATCCGGTAAGATTCGACAAGAATGATCAACATCCTATGATAACTATAGAATATGGGCCATAGTTCAAACTCCGGGCTAAATTAATCAAACTGTTCATTGTGAAACAGTCGCGATGATTAAATTCTTGCATATTTCATAAAGACTTATCGTGCAATGAAATCATAAAATCTGAAATTAATTGGTTGAGTAAGACCTGTTTGTGTTACAGACAAATTCCCGTGGTTGTTCTATCATCGTGACACAACTAGATTCAGGGTACTAAAAACACCTTATTAGAAAGCTGTGAGAAACCTACTTCTTTCACAAGTGCATGCAGTATGGACATCAGTTCGAAAAAACATTATCATTCTATCTTACAGTAGGCGGAAACATGTATGCCCACACACGAAATCAAGTCTCATTAGACATGAACCATTTTGTCTAAACTTCTCCTACTTACTTTCCGGTTCACAGTTTGTACAAAATGTTACACTGACCGTAGCAGACATTACTTTGCAATCGGCGGACCGTGAATCGCCTTTACATTGAACTAGTCAATAGGAAAACTGAAGAATTCTGATTGAGTTCAATGATAGAAGACAGAACTTGAAAAGACAAACGTATAGTACCCCTTTCTCACAATCCACCATAAATCAACAATGATTCTTATTCACGGATGTTTGCGCAGAATTCCAAATCCATGTAAACTCGTCACAAAGAATTACCATCAATGACTCCAAACGGATTCACGACCAAATATCCTTACCATCAAATCAATAGATTCTAAAGTGAAGATCTCCGTACAGGGTTGAAGTTAAGCTACCACAATGCGTTGCCTCCGGGAATTTTGTCGCTGAAATATTCTGTTTGCTTCAACTCACCTACGGAATAAGTATAAACGAGGATTAATGAAGAAAAGATGATGCTTTTTTCTCGTAGAAAGACGACCGCACAGTGTTCGCTCGAAGACGAATAACTGACTGAAATGATTGATTTACCAGCCAGTTGAACTCAAGATTTGAAAATAATGACTGGATTTTATTTGGAACCCTATACGCTGGACCAGTATATCTGCATTTTTCTATACAATCTAGTGAATACTGAGGTACAAATCCAGGATCCTTTATTTACTGAAGTTACTGTGGCTCACTGACTGTCAAAGTTCGCGCTTTACGCATTGCCCTCAGGTTAACTGGTCACAACTACACTCGGGAGGCATCATATTCGATTTTCGCTCTCAGTAGCGCACATTCGTGGCCCAGATCCCTCATCATACGCATGGCTTGATCGTGGATATTCTAACTACCACGTTTGTCTGCCCCAGTACCCGAAAAGAACACTGATACCTATTCCGCATGCCACTCACATTTGATTGTGAAATCTGTAGGAAATTTAAAGCTGATTGTGGATCGATCACCATTTAACTAGATACAGTTTCAACTGTGATTTATTGGAATTTTATGGTTATTGACCTCAGAAAATAGTGCGCGTATGTTCCTTATTTCTCCACGTCCCATTTGGTTAGTGCCAAGCTTAAGATGGAACATCGGAAATAAAGTTTTAGAAACGTGTGAGGTATGAAGCAACATCGGGAAGATCTTGTTTTGGCGTAAAACAGACTGGAAGTGCTACTGTGTAGGTGATAAATCTCAGGTTTAGAAACCTGCAACGCACTAACCACAAAGTATACTGATATTATGACGAGGCAGCTGTCAAGCTGTGTGATCGACTAAATGGCCACATCAGTAGATTGCGAGTGTAGATTCCGAGACCCAAGTAACCAAACACCGTTGTTTTCTTTTATACTTATGACTTAAACTTCCTTGTGCAGTGGAACTAGCTATTAATTATATCGTACGTATTGTTCAGCCCACCTCATAGTAAAATCTAACGTGACTTTCCGTCCATAGGAACAAAGGGAGGTCTAACTTTAATGCTATCGTGACTGGTGAATAGTTTTCGTTCTGATTCCCAACAGTATGGGTGAACTAGATGAGAAAATGTGATTGAAATTGTTTGACCTGATCGTTTAGCAAATTTTGCTCACTTTTAACACTGACGCGGAGATTTGTGTGAACTTTATCATCTTTGTGCTTGTTTCGGACAATGGAATGATCAAATCTGCTTTGAGAAGCTGGTTGATTAACGCTGATGTTTGTTTTGGTCAATGCAATTTCAATGATTATTTAATGAATGACCACACCTGATGAAAATAGGATTCGAAAGGATTTGGGGGCATCGTACGCATATTTCAACTCCCAGATAGTTAAAGGTAAAACCTTCCAATGATCTAATCGCGAAAGGCGATTAGATAATTCATTCACAACTGTGTGCAATGTGTATAATGTTGCATCTGTTCGCATTTGATGCTTCTGCCGAAACACGCACACATACGCGCAAATACACGTAGTTCGTCCCTCAGTTGATATTGCTTGTTGAATGTGTGAACCGTGGAGTCTTATTCTACTGCCATATTCTTTGCCGAATGATCACGTTTTCCGTCACTCCACGAGTTCCACTCTGAATCGAAACGAACAAGCCGAAATGATTTAGGACCACGGTAAACCATTTAGTATTGTTTGTGACCATTTTTCGGAATATCATTTACCCGGAAGGAAGATTCATTATTCACTGCAACCGACCACAATTGTGGTGGAAACATGACGTTGAATCCAGCTTGTTCACGGACAGAAGGACATTTGCGCTTCGCTATTGTTCGCAAAGTTCAACGATTGCTTCCTGTGCCACGTCTAACTAGGTAGCTTAGTACACTCATACGGAAGCTTAGTTCTGGGGAACTGGTTTGGTTTACATTCCTCGACCGTTTTTCACAACCGATGTACCTGCTTACGAAGCTGAATGAATCTGAAACAATTTTGCTGAGAATATCACGGTTCGACATTATTAATCCCGAGTGTGTTGCGCTGCATTCCCTGGAACTGTCTGTCGTGCATGGGAAAGTTCTTATATGCCGATTTGTGTTCGTTTTCGTGTATACCATTCCAATAGTACTTTCCTCACCTTGACCGTGACCATCAGCCCAAGTGACTGGAAGTAGCATCCCAGAGGTACTTAAAATAAGGAACTAGCAGAAGGTGTTGATCTGGCTCCAATAGTTACTGCACTGAAGAAAGTAAATGAGTGACTAAAGTTGGATTGAACATTCATGTGGAGCAGTAGTGATATCTTGTAATGTCATCATGTGACGGCAGTATGAACATAATAGTTGATGAGCCGCTTTCGTCTTGTCCCGGGTTATTCCTTTCTTTGTCACGAGACCTCCGAATAATGGAAGTAAGAGGCCGTATGTCGTCGCAAAGCTCTTCCGGATGGTGTCACATGACCTAAAAAGAGATTAACCGTTGACTGTTGAAATTTCTTGACGCTGATTGCATTGATTTAGACAGACGAGCTTCCCTTGATGTGGGTTATCCAAAATGGACCGTGAATGGAATCAAGTGAATGCGAACAGGAATAAGATTATCATCATCCAGATCCATGAGTTGCGAAACTGAAATCTGTTTATCAGGAGGGCAAACACGGCTCACTCGTGGCCCCAAATCAGCACCGAGGAATGTGTTCAAGGTAGAGCTAACGATCGCCATCCACACTGGTATCAAACAGGGAAGGGTTTCATTCTTCAACTTAAATAAAGTGTAAGAAAAAGTTAGTAGCTATAATCGGCACATTCTCTGTCGACATGTCGAAATCTGTTCACAATCAACTTCCGTCGTAGAAGGAAAGCAAATTTAATTGTACCAAAAAGGATAATCTATTGTACGATGACGATAAGAAAAAAACATCACATCATGAAGATATTGGCCCAAACCATGTTAGTTTGCATCATTTTTCAAGACTTCTCACGAAATACACAACTGTATTACTGAAACACTTCATAGGTTGTAGGTTAATATCTCATTTTCTCCTGGCCAGAACAGCTGCCCTGATGAGACTAGGTGTGCTGTCTATGAAAGCTATTGTAGTTCACTTCGACCTTTCGTTGAGATATTTTTCTCGTAGATGAGTTGTCATGATCATTAGCGGAATAATCACTAGTTTAAAAACGTCTTATATGCCTTCAATTATTGTTAGATTTGGGGATCTAGGCTGTCGCTAAAGATCAGTAATTGTGACAACAATCCTGCAATGATCAGAGAATAGTCTTAGTTAGGGTAGGGTGTCTTGCTTCTATTTTAATGATAATATTTCAAACGAAATTTCTCTTGACAACCAAAAATGATTTGTTGATCAGTCAACATGAAATAATAAATTGGATTTGCAGTTAGCCCACCTTGTTTCCGCGTGTCCACCGATTCTCTAGCATATTGCAGGACCGAGAGCCACAAATCTATAACAGAATTACCTCAACCATCCTGCGTATTATTGCTTTCTGGTCAGGTTGTTTAAGCTAAACAGCGACTCATTCGTCTATGCAACTCCACTGTGTGACAAAACCTATCATAAAATGTTTCGTAAGTATTTCCGACTCTGTGGTGGAGAGATGATGTTAAATTGGTCCGCATTCACAAATTCGATGGGAACGCTGACGAGTCACGCGAGAATTAATGAGAATGGTCTCTTTTCAACCTCGGCTGAATTTGGACAGATTAGAATACGCTCTACAGACACTGGGACTGAGACTAGGAATAAGTTAGGTAAACCTATAGGGCCTTAGAGATGGAAACGTATTGCACTTGTGTTCTTCCTAGTCGTGTACTCGTGCAAACCAGATTAGCACATCTGACAGTGGCAAGGAAAGCAGCTGACAAAAATCATATGACAAGAAACGTGAGAACTAATTATCAGGCTTAATGTAATTACACAAATGATTTTTAAGGCAATCAAATAAGAAATCAAGTAAGAAATCACAAAAGGAAGCTTGGTAAATGTGGGTTGAGTTTCCGAAAAAAAGTGTATTATGGTTGGTTCAGATTGCTTGTAAGCCGGCCTAGCTAGCAGCTGATCTCACCAACCACTGACAAGCGGTCCTAAGGCTCTACACGTCCTCTGTAGGATTCTGATGTGAAAACGGAATATTTTATTCGCGTACTTTCACAATCCTAACCGGATTCAAATCTGCTTCTTGCATCCTTGCGCGATCGAAGCAGAGAGGTATTGTGGTGAGGTGGCGCAGGAGATTGTTAGACAGCTTTTATTAGGATCTATGACATGCTTCGCGTTTTGTATGCAACATAATACTAGTTTTAATGTCTCCTTTTTCGAAATAAATTCACATTTTCCCAAGTCCACCCACTTGGATTCCCAGTCAACCCTCAGATCGCATATCGCACGTATGGTAATTCTGATCCCACCTGAATTCTCTTAATGGTTCGCTTACATGTTAGAAACGAATTGGAATAATTTCTGAAGTTAGAATCAACTGCATATTCCTATCGCACCAGAAGATCAACTTTATTATATTTTCAATTATAAAAGCCGCGTAGATGTCAATTTAGTCTAACAGAATTGCACGCTTCACCATTTACCGTCTGCTGCGGTGGTAAAACAACAGATAAGCAACATCAATTGCACTCTTTATAAAACTGTAACTGGATTTGCTTAGTAATAGAATAAGACTAATACATCATTTTTACAGTGAGATTAAAAGATCCCACAACGTTTGATTCTTGAATTAAATCCCAAACTGCGGATTTTTCTGCTCTTGCCTGGGATCCCCGCTCTAGAGTAGATTATGTACCAGTTTCTGGTCAACGCAACGTTGGAACAAATACAGGTACATCCCGTGGGTTTTCTGCTGCGCAGTAGCTTCGCAGTCCAGGGTGAGTTCATCCAATACGTTTAATTTTAACGGGTGGTTTAGTTATTTCCCCAACCCCGATCAAGTGAATAATATCGTGTGGCTTTCGGATGTGAGGAGTGCGGGTTCAAATGCTCCCACTGGCCGTCAAATTCCCAGAAGCTGATGGACGATCGAAAAACCAGTTTTAAAGCAAGGAAACTTGTACAGATTCATTCAAACTGAAACTCCGTAATCCATCCAATTTCTGACACTCCTTTTCACATCCACCATGCACGAGTCTGAATCTGCGTGTGGCTGAATTTCGATTGTTTTAGAACCGATTCTTAGACACTAACAGTTTACTGGAACTAGATTTAGGGGAAGAAAATTCTTGAATATAAGTTAAAGTTGCACAACTTTTGCAAACTTCTTGGTCGGATGTACAACATCGATGGAAACATCTTTGAAGTTTCTTTGCATTTCTTAGAGCACTGTTTAAAATATACACTAAACAACAGGTGAGTAAAAAGATTTATCTGTACCAGGTTGAAGGTGACAGTTTTGAAACAGTCGTGTTAATGTTCAAATACAAAAAGTGGAAGTGAATAGTTCTAAAAATTTTTCTGTCCCTGCCGTCACTGGAAGAAATAATCATTGTCCTTAGTGTTGCTATGGCAATTTGTATAGCAAGAGATCGAACTTGGACAGTGGCTTGAACACGAGAACGAATTTGTGTTTCTCACTGTATCATTATGGAGATAATCGTTTCGAACTCAGTCAAATTGACAAACAAGCATGTATCAGATTTCCTGTTTCTTTATATCCATTCCTTGTTTGTCATTCGTTGTAACCCATATTGATTTTCCAACTAATAAGACATAATCCTAGGTGTATCATTGCAACCCATCGCGATTAATCATAATAACTTTTTGTTAATATTATTATTCAGAGGTAATTGATAGATAAATACATAGATAGATAAGTAGGTAGATACATAGATATATAGGTGACTAAAACGATAGATGCTTAGAAATATGCGTAGGTAGATACAGGTAAAATAAACTTTGAATCGCCTTGTATAAGGTCACGAGTACAATGGAACTGCTTAAACACGGCTGATATCTCGCTCGATTTAAAATGCTCAGCGGTATTTGACACATTCGGTAATCCGTGTCAGCTTACCAATCGTGCTCAAACAGAAGACCATATTAGAAGCTGGGACTTTCCTTTTCGATGTACGGGGATCTCGTGAATGTTTTCTCCTGTTCATAGTGCTGTAACAGCGAACAATTTCAGTAGGAGAACAAAAATCTCGATTTGTCAGAAAATCTCAATAAAAGCAATGGGCAGCTGATGATTCTCTGTGTGACATTTGACACAGTAAGACTTCTATTTGTTAGAGCAATTTTAGCCTACTTAAAAGAAGTGATTTAAAGTCTACTTCAAGATAACAAGAACGATTGAGCGAGCAGTAGATTAGGCTTTCTGCATTATCCGAAAGGACTGAACTCTAGTAAGTTTGATAGCCGATTTTATCCACTTTTTTCCATTCGCCTATCAGAACTGTCTGAAAGAGTAGAACCGGAGTGATACTTACGAATTTGAATGCAAATTCTATATTGTTTTATTTGTCAATAGCATAGTGGTGTCTTGTTTTTCATACTTCGTAGTAGAAGACAATATATTATGATGAACCACCATAGAGATGATAGATTTTTCGCCTGGTCAGGAACTATCAATTTAATGTACCGGCGTGCTGTGGATCACGTAGTCGAAAGTGAAAGGCAGCTGGGAATAACCATTTCGCGTGTGTACCGATTTATAACGAATCCACGGGTATCTATGAGCATTTGAGAACGAGAGAACCGATGAGACACGGCTGCGAAAACTTATTATTGGTGAAACGGTATCAGGTTGGGAACAACAGAATCCATGAGCATATAATAATCACTGATGTGCTACCGTGACACTAAAGAGAATGGTCCGCTGTGTGAAAAAGCGATGCCTTGTTTAGCAGTATGGTTGTCATGAGAGGGCACAAGCGTAAATTAGATTTGTTGCCCCGCGGCCACAACCAATTAAAGAACAGGAGAATATTTTGCCTGTCAAGATGACTTACGGATGGGCTTCCTACAAGGATTTCGTATTTTCTCCTCAATCTCATTCACATTCGATCGAGTTACCAATAACGTGAACTCACGTCTGTAATCAAACACCGAATAACAAATGTGGAGAAAGGAATTGCAATTTATGAGTGAAAATTTCCGGATTTTAAAAACCGAGGATGTGGATGATTGTAACTTGCCCAAATGTTAGCTTGCTTTGTTTTCCATGCCTCATTAGGAACGAAACAGAGGGTAAGACGAATGAAAATTTCATTAAGATTTCGCTAGCAAACCAAAAATAGTGTTCAATAAAGTTATGAAACTTGATTTTGCCCAAGATGTGAGAACACGATTCACATGTTTTATAAATACTGACATAGTTTATTCTGTTGTTTTCAGATAAGAGTAGCACACGCTATCATAACCGGTGCTTTATTAGTTTCAAGTTTAAACAACTGTCCGGGAAGGATCGGAGTCCACATTTACTCGGACTAACCTCAAATAGATGATATTCGAAGCCAAAGTAAATGAATTCGAATGCATTTTAATTTCAGGTGGAAAAAACAAGCAATCAAAACGATTGCAAAGGGGGACAGTAATAAAATATTAGGGGTATTTATTGGTAAAATCTCTTTGCCTGTGGTCATTTCAAACTAGTGGAAATCCCAGACTATTTATTATCCAGTGCAAGCTGATGAGAAGCGAGTGTTAGCAATGATTAGAGCTATCGAAATTTCATAACATGGACTTGTATATAGAGGACTGACTGCAACTGCTTTAATAGTATAAGATTCGTACATATTTGTTAGACTCAAGTGCCAAGTTTTATGATTAAGTAAACCTTTGCGGAGGCTAAGGCTAAAATTTCTGACTGGAAAATGTTAGGATCCTTGACTCGCCGATAGTTTTGACACGGTACGGATAGCGTCAGTATGCGACTTAACTAGCGGACCTGCCGAATCTCGGGTATGACATGGTTTGTACATCACTGCAACTTAATGATATTAACAATGCCAATTACTTGAACATTTTATTGCCCCGGTTCTTACCAGAAATTGGCAATAATATAAGAAAAGCATTGATTAACTGGAAATAGCCGTAGATTGGCTGGTGATAGACAAACACAAAGCAAGGTAATTTGCTTGAAAATAGCACATTAATTATAAGTCAACAATAGATGAACTAGCCCACTTGTATTTATCTGAACTGGTAAGAAAGCAAAGGTCTGAGGAGAATAGCTGCATTTCGGGAACAAGTAATCGTATTGCTAAACAAGTTGACAACACTAGAATGTTTTCTGTTATTATGCGAAAGAACAAATTTACGCGATATTGGCGCTAGCCTGATATCCCGCTGAGAACAAGTGACTCAGCAAACGCTGGTTTTGGCTACCAGTACGTACAAATTTGGGCAATAAGAAAAAGGGACGTGAAAAGAGAAAAAACCGTAGAACACCTAAGAAAAAGAGAAAATACGACCAAGAAGCATGTATGTATACGTTTGCATGCGACAGAAAGAGAGAAGAGCAAAAGGACCGGATTTTGTTTCAACGGAGACAATACTAATTGCAAATGTTGACGGTGTTTTTATCGTCACGGTTTTCGATCGCAAGTTGAGCTGGTTGCGGAACTGTTCGAAATTCACGAATAACCACGATATTGCCGTCAAGTAACAAACATGTTACTTGAAAAAGATTTTCCCTCGGAGCAACAATCATTCCAAAGAAATAACAAATAAAATCCTGCTTTGGAACTAATCAATTCAGCTGATCAGATTAAGTTTTTCACGGTGACAAGAGTAGCAAAGAAAAATTCAGAATGAGAAATCAATTTGTGTGGTACGAATCAAAAACACGAAATCAAAAACAATAATCAAAAATACACGCCTCGTGCCAAATCGAAATTAATAGAGATAAACTGAAAAAAATGCTCTCTCGTGTCTGTAAAAAATTAAACCGGATAAAAATCCCGTAGTGGCAGAACAGTCAATGGAATCCGAAATCCACAGTCACATTGAAAACTCAAAAATCAGATCAATTGGATCAACAACGATGAAAAATCCACTGATCCTCATTTAAGCTTGGTGAGAAAAAAGCACGCGCTAGAGGACATTCATTTGTCAATGCGTAAGAGCCAGTAAGCAATTGACGAAATGAAAACCGGTGAACAGTAAATTCATTGATGAAACACACCAAACAATCATTGGGCATCAATGGTAGCACCATTCGCTGGAAGAATTTCAAGTGCCGATTTCCATACAACACCTAGCTGAAAGAGTGAAAATCCAAACGAATAACGCAAGAATTATTTGGTCGGGAATAAAATTGTGAACGAATGAAGTGGTCGAACAATCAGAGGTTCCCGATTCTGCAGCCGGATGCGGAACGATTGTGATTCCAAAACACCAACTTGTGAATTTCGGATAAAATGGAAGGGAATTTCAACTCGAAAAGCGGCAGTGAGAGGTTGCAGAAAGAAAACGAGAAATATACGAGTTGCCAAATTAACATGAAGTGGAAAATGGTTGATCTTGATCGTCATCCAGTTAAATGGCTATCCATCAGGCAAGAGAACAACCAAATCAAAACGAGTCAAAAAACAGCTCCAGGTAGCTTCATATGCCTGGCGCCACAGCATTTCAAATCGGAAGCAAACTCGATGCGTTCATACAAAGCTGCAAATTGTTGAACAGACTATAGGATGTGACGACAGTGAACGATTATTAGACATACAAATTATATGGTCAGGAAATTCCTAATGCATTCCTGTGGCGCGATTGCATGTGACACGTTCGGATTATCGGCCCCTTTGTTAGGTAGCAGAGAATATCGATCCTGTCAAGCATACGCATTCATTCCTCATTTGTGCTACTTACTAATACGTTTTGCCTTTCACTCATCAATCCTTCTTCTCGGAATTGCATTAGATCGCCATCTGTGATGCAGCATTCTGTGCTGTACTACGGACCCCATTTTCACCTGTCTAACATACAATTTGGAAACGAGTTTCAATCCACTCAGTTGAATTAAATCACCCACCAAATGCAAGCATTGAGAGCAGTGCCCTAACTTAAGTGACATATTCCCCAATACAAATAATTTTCGTACCAATTGCTACCAAAACATATTTCCATACTCCTATACTGCAATACTGAGAATCATCAATATTGCATTAACCAAACTGGATAAGAAAAGTACGCCTCATTTCATTCCCACATTATCTAAATCAACCTGCTCGGAATAGATCATCGACTCTGGATTCTATTATCCAAAACAAAGTAATAAAATCACAAATCTGATTAGTCCTCTCGAAATCAGCTGATTCACACAACAGTCTACACCCAAATGCTATATGACAACACACAGAAAACACGTAACAATTATTTTAATCCATTCCAAATCAGCGCTTGTGAGAATGACTGGGTTCCGCAGCTCAGTATCCTGCTCCAAATCCCGGGAAGAACAAAACAACTCCCATTCCCCACCGCAGTAGTAATTCAAACAAAACAACGTTTTCGGGCACATGCACTGTTCACAACTCATCCATCATCAACACCCTTGATCTCGAACCAGACAATAGCAAATATTTTAGTTCCCGCAGTCGAAATTCGACCATCAATTGTCAAATGCGAATTGGAATGATACAAGCGAACCCTCACTGAGACTGACCATATTCCGTCTGATAAAGTGTTTCTAGAAGGACTGATCAAAATACAAGCTCATCTATTATGTCTAACTCCATCGCTGAAAGAATAAGTATCGGATTGGAACCACCGCAATAACACAAGTTTTTTAGATTTGAAGGACATACATGATATTCGGAACATTTTATGAACGTTCAAACTGTCAAGTTAAATGTTCAAATTAATTAATTCTTTAGTCCAAAACAAAATAGCACATTCACACTGCTACTCAGTCAATTTACAGGTCGACTTGCTGTCTAGTTCGTCATCCTCAAAAGATGTTAGGTCCATTTTTCATTTCAGTTTAGTCGCCAAGTTGAGATAGAACGATAATTGTTGACAGAAATGAGTACCAAAAATTCCCTCAGAGAACTCGTGTCAAAGATTGCCGTGAATATTTGCAAACAACGAACGGAAAACCGAGGTGAATTTCTATGGAACACGGCTCATTCAGGAGCAGCGCGCATAAGGTTTCAAGTGCAACCGAGGTGAATAATATTTTCAAGTCAAGGAAGACAAAACTCGTAGACTTAGATAATTAGTGTGATTGTTCTAATGACTATGGTACCGAGGAGATATGATTGTTGCCACCTGACGAGTTTGAAAACCGGTTTGATTCCCAAGTGAACACTTTTCTTCGCAGCTGGACAACCTTCCTGTTGTATTGCACGTAAGCAGTTGCAGTTTAGTGTTGATGAAACTAATTCTCTTCTGATTCTAATTTTAACACCCATGTGGTTCGCCAACTCCGTGTTTCAAGGGTCCACAATGCCGTGATGAGTTCGGTTGTTGATATATGGTTGGTATGTGTCTATATTGTTCCAGTTGCACTCATAAGCTGAAAGTTCATTGTTTTGTAGGGCAAATAAGCGAAGTCGGCTTCGGCTTTTTTTGTAAAATTATTGAAATTTTAAGTGAATTTCTAGAACGCACTACTCACTGAGCATCAATAGCTCACGAAGGTTGGTGTTCGTGTATCCGTGCAATCAGCAACTGACTGGCACGACCTTGATGATCCATCCCGAAATAGGGCACGAATCTCAGAATTAGTGAAAGGACGTTGTTTTCTTTTGAATTCCACAAGTTTGCTAGCGTACTGCTTTCGGAAACTGTTGACAACATTTGTGGTTGAGTGATTACGAGAACACCAACCTGACCGGTTTGCAAAGGGACTGAAGAAAATGACACTCGGCGAACATCCATGGCTGGTTCAAAGTTGACCATCGTGCCCTTTTTTCCATTTCCCAATCCAAGTGGGAGAAGTCGAACATCTCGACCGCAATGAATTTAATGAGGTAAGCCAAATTTTTGACTTTGTTTGTAGCTCCAAAGAATCACGTGATCAAAATTCCTATCATCGGCACAATGACTGTCAGAACAGCATGATTGTGCCGGCAGCCACCATTTATTATACGCTGGTGAACATTTCTTATCGTTCTTTGCGTCTTGTGCATTCTCATGTAAAGTTAAGAGATTCGATTGTCGGTGTATCTATATTAATTTAGATCACTGATAGTGATTAGTTAGAAATCATTTAATCGTGGTTTCTCCTCTTGGCAGACAGAGCAGTCCTTGATTCATTAGCTGCAAGTAGGACATGGATTTACTTTTCTGACCGGGGGTGGGATGTACGATGTAACAGTCAAGCCCGAAGTTCCCAATTTTTGATTTTCCTTATTTTGTTTTTCGGTCAACAGTAAAATCAGAGTTTCGTCAGTTCTAATCCATTTTATATCACTCTGGTCTCTGTTTCTGCGGAATACGTTGTGGGCAATGCAGTTCTTCTTTTGGACACATCACTGTCAGATCTACCTACGCCTAGGGGATCGAAATACCGCTCTTCGCAAGACAGACTGAAAACGTTCTAGGATTTGTAACCTTTCTTTTTGTATTGGATTACTTGACCTGATATACGCCGTGATACATCCATTGGCAAAAACAAACCAGTTTCAGATAACAAATGTTACAACTCTAGGGAGAATTATCCCTCTCTCACAGGAATGCATAACTCAGTGGGTGTAATTGTTCTCAAAAGGATTTTCAAGAATAAAGAAGTCTAGATCGGAACAGTATGACCCTTGAGTAGATTGACTATTCTTTGAAAAGACACGCTAAGGAAATGTGTCGAGCACACAAAACAAATTTGCCGTCTTTCCGGCACTTATCGAATTTTCAATGATTCAATGACAGTGATCAAATAACTCATTGTTATACGCCTTATGTTATGAAACTTAGTGCAGAAAATGCACAAGTACCATGTAGACTTGAAATCTAATGGCTATTCCTTTGCTTTTCGGGCAAAAGCAGTTGCCGTTTGGCTATCACTATCACGACTGTGGGTACATAGTACGTGAGTTTATATTCGGCACTGAGCAGTTACTGTTTCAGTGGCATGGTTGGCAACTTGACTTAAGCCATTGGCTCAATCTCATGAGTTACTTTTCAATGACTCTGAACGATGAATCAGAGGATGGCTAATTAGCTGGTGTTGTATGTGATAAAAGCAGATAAATTCTCCGATTTCCACAGAACCCAGCCCTCAGTGACACATGACTGTTTATTGGACTGTATTATTTTGATAATATATGACACTATCAACCCGAATATACTTGTCGCCCATTGTGTTGGGAGATCAACATTGTCACTAATGACAAACCGCCCGGATGATTTCCGAGAACATATTTTAGCGCTATTTCCAAGCTCCTAGACCCAGTCAAACCTATGATGCGGTGTGCTTAAGTTCATTCGCATTTTTATCAATGGCTGTGTAAATCACCGACTATTGAGTATGAAGGTGTGAATGAGTGCGAACAGAGTTTGCCAATCGCCAGCTGCTTCCCACATATCTCCATAAAACTGACGAAAGTTCAAATTTGGAGGGAAAAAGCAGAGTATTCCGTTGGGGACAATGTCTCCCGGCATTCGCGTTAAGCAATGCAAATCATTCTACTAAGACGTAAGTCGAACCGCTATTTGTTAACAATCCCCGTGCCTGATAAATCAGCAATGTCCCCCTGTCCGCTGATTTCTGCAGAGTTGCGCTTAACAGTTAAAATTTTGTGTAAAATCGGTTTTCAGTGTTCGGGTCCAGTTAGAAGCAAATCTAAATTGGTGTTCTTTAGTCCTCGATAGCAAATCCCACATAATTTAGGCAATTGTTTCTATTTTGATCTCAAACATTGAATTTGTACGCTTCAAATAACCATTTTTAGTTGTTTTCATTTTTTTTGAGCAACGTTCCCCATGAATGTGTTTCTCATTGTATTCATTCTGAGATTTTACGTAATATTTCTTGGGCCGCGTATAACACCAGAGCAAAACTTTGCGAATTTGGCTTTCTATTTTTGGATTCTTTGTTGAGTTTATTATCAGTTCTAAAAATGGCGCCTTTTCGGCAACTCAGTTTACACCTCGATCGATTGCATAACAATTCATTGATCGAAATCGATACTATGTTTATCGTGCACAAGAAATGCACGGTCTCCGAAATATCAACTGTATTTCCTTCCGTTAGAGTTGATTCTATCCAGATTGCTTCTTATTGATTTCTGTTCATGAAAAGACTTTGCGAGGTAGTAATAGTAAGACATGCAACTTTGGAAAAGTAGCTGAAACGTTGTCCACCTGAGCCGAATGATTCAAGTAATGTGCAGCTCATAGTGAAATGAAAATTCCGTAGTTAGTTCGTTTCATCTTTCAAGCAGCACAGCTTCTGGGCAGCAGAGAACAGATCAACTTTCCCACGCGGCACCCCTCTGTTGTTCAAGGCCCCTTTCTTGAAAAATGATGTACATTATTATTGCAATAATAAGGGAAGTGAAAAGATCAAACGATTAAAAGAATACTGACCGACCAGTTGATCAGTGATAACGCCGTTTCAATCGACTACGCAGAATCAGCTGATTTGTTAAGACCTTTTTTTTCCAATGAACATTCACGGATGTTAGTCTTTGTCATGCGCAGCTGAGCAGACGGATGGAAAGCAGCTTTGATTGGACTGGAAGTTCGATGCCTCACGTTTCGAGGAACTTGATGGAAATATAAACGTTTCGATGCTCCTCGATTAGTTCCTTAGTGCTGAGTCGGAATCAGTATTCGTCGGTAGAATTTAGTTTTAAATTTATGGATTCAAAACTAGCATGGATACGGTCTCACCAATGAACACATTATTCTGAACGATCAAGGCTCATATCGTTCAGGGCTACTCTTGCGTAGATGACTGTGTGACTAGTTTACTTACCTTAAAATATAAGCAAAATGAAACTGTACGATTATTGATTGCGTACATGATTTGTTGACCAGGTGGGTCCATCTTTATTTTTATGTAACTGATTCTTCATAAGGTAAATATTTTTGAACCATCACTTCTCATATGCTGACTCTCGATGCAGATTGTTACACAAATGTAGGATATACATGGCGCACATCAAATACCATGCTGTGAAGCGAAAAGTATGATAAAAACGTTCGGAAAAACAAAACTAATAAAATATCACTAGAATAAATATTGTCCTTTTTTCTAATCGGAGTATCTCAACCTGTACTGGACAGTTCTGTAGCAACAAACAAACTAGATGAGTTTTCACATACTTTAGGGCAAGCCGAAACGAATGCAAAACGGCTAGGCAGCTAAATCTGTTTGATTACAAGGGCACATTGCAAGTAAAATTCACAATTCCGTACAGAACTATTTCAAATTCACCAGCTGCTACTGCCAATCAGACACAAGACCGAAGATTGATGCCTTTCAATCACGGGATTTTGAATTGCGAGATTCCGTTCCCAATGAGGGATTTTTCGGTTCAACGAAAAACCACTAGAAGCTTGGAGGGTTCAGATCCATATTTTTCCCAAAGAGGATTTGATTCGGGACTGACGACTGGATGCCAATCAACTTATCGTCGAATTCTACAATGACAGGTGAAGCCATATGGTACCTGTGAAGTTGAAAATTCGTTTACCTAATATATGTCCGAAAATCACTTTTGCCTTCCAGTCAGAAGCAAACCAATAGATTTTTGCCAGTCAGGTAAATGCTATTGCCTCTCCGCTACAATAGCCATTTCAGTAGAGCACATAGTGAATTAATGAATGTTCAGGTTTGTGCAAATATTATGCCATTGATAAGCAAGTCACTGGCGAGTGAACACTGCATTATTATTTACATGTACATCGTTACTTCCACTGAAACTGAATGCGTGTTGAACTTTGTTTCAGTTTGTAGCGGTTGGTCTGTTTACGAACACAACACCGGGACACGTATCCAAGTCGCTTTAGCGTATGTACCTCGATGAATTCGTGATTTCGTTGCTCAGTGATATTTTAATAATTTCACTATTCGCTAACGGTCTCGGATAAGGAAGTTTAGAGAGATGAGAAAGTCGAAAGCTACCATCAATAGCCGCGAACTTTAGCGATTGATTATAAACATTGCTCCCTGCAAACATGGAGTGGGTAACGTAATCGAATAACCCTATGAATCGCATTTGACCCTTTGCAGGGCAGTCTGAAGCTCTGCAATAATCGCATAAAGAAACAGTTTAAGTTGCCCAATGCCACAGAAAGCCTTCAGCTTGTGAATGGTAACAACATTTCATCGGAATTCCTGCGGCTAGTCTAGGTGAAGAAAATAAATAGGGACTGGCCTAAACTGGCGATTTACCAATTTAAAAGAAAGATGAAAGATCCTCGTGTGAACCTAGCCGGTTTTCAACCCCGTCAGGTGGCAACAATCATACTTCCTCGGTACCAGAGTCATTAGAACAATCACACTAATTATCTAAGTCTACGAGTTTTGTCTTCCTTGACTTGAAAATATTATTCACCTCGGTTGCACTTGAAACCTTATGCGCGTTGCTCCTGAACGAACCGTGTCCCACAGATATTCACTTCTGTTTTCATTCGTTTTGTGGAAACAGCCGAGGCCATGACCGTGTGAACGATGATAAAATGTTCCTAATGGCGTGTGTCTTTCAAAATTACAAGGCTCTTATGTTATTGCGGTGGTTCCAATCCGATACTTATTCTTTCAGCGATGAAGTTAGTTATAATAGATGAGCTTGTATTTTGATCAGTCCACCTAGAAACACTTTGTCAGACGGAATATGGTCAGTCTCAGTGAGGGTTCGCTTGTATCATTCCAATTCGGGGTTGCTCGAATCGCATTTGACAATCGATGGTCGAATTTCGACTGCGGGAACTAAAATATTCGCTATTGTTTGGTTCGAGATCAAGAGTGTTGATGATGGATGAGTTGTGAACAGTGCATGTGCCCGAAAACGCTGTTTTGTTTGAATTACTACTGCGGTGGGGAATGGGAGTTGTTTTGTTCTTCCCGGGATTTGGAGCAGGATACTGAGCTGTGGAACCCAGTCATTCTCATAAGCGCTGATTTGGAATGGATTAAAATAATTGTTACGTGTTTTCTGTGTGTTGTCATATAGCATTTGGGTGTAGACTGTTGTGTGAATCAGCTGATTTCGAGAGGACTAATCAGATTTGTGATTTTATTACTTTGTTTTTGATCATGGAATCCAGAGTCGATGATCTATTCCGAGCAGGTTGAGTTAGATAATGTGGGAATGAAATGAGGCGTACTTTTCTTATCCAGTTTGGTTAATGCAATATTGATGATTCTCAGTATTGCAGTATTGGTGTATGGAAATATGTTTGGTAGCAGTTGGTACGAAAATTATTTGTGTTGGGGAATATGTCACTTAAGTTAGGGCACTGCTCTCAATGCTTGCATTTGGTGGGTGATTTAATTCAACTGAGTGGATTGAAACTCGTTTCCAAATTGTATGTTAGACAGGTGAAAATGGGGTCCGTAGTACAGCACAGAATGCTGCATCACAGATGGCGATCTAATGCAATTCCGAGAAGAAGGATTGATGAGTGAAAGGCAAATCGTATTAGTAAGTAGCACAAATGAGGAATGAATGCGTATGCCTGACAGGATCGATTTTCTCTGCTACCTAACAACGGGGCCGATAATCCGAACGTGTCACATGCAATCGCGTCACAGGAATGCATGAGGAATTTCCTGACCATACAATTTTGAAGTCTAAGAATCGCTTGGATACTTGTGTCAACCGCTATTTACTTGCATTTCAGACCAGTTCTTTCATCATCCACCTTTTATGTTAAGGCATCTTATTATGAAATATAATTTGATGGTGCATATCCTTTGACTTGAGTAGTTAGCTTATCATTGTCGCAAGTTTGTGAACAAACTGCTTTATAACGCTTCCGTTTGAATTTAAAAATAATCCTAATCAAATGCGCAAGCAGTTATTTATGACATCTTAAGTTATGCCAAGACGACTGCCATACACGTAGCTGTTGAAGGAAAGTCCCTCGTGCAACTTAAGTTCTGTGGTGGCGGGTCCAGTTCACCTTCTCTCCCCTCTTACCGGATGCGGACAAAGATCTCCAAGTCATTTTTTCCTCATCTGCTTCTGATTTCTTTGGGATTTATTTTTTTGCAGCTGGATCCTTGCTCAGTTATGCGCAGTTTTGCTTGCAGCATTAGCCAGCCTCACCGTTCACGAGACCAGTTGCCGACAGGATGATGCTCGGCTGCAATTTCTTCCATCTTTACTTTGATGACTGGCTCGCGGTTGTCTGTCTCTCGTCCTCTCTCTGTAGTCCTACCGGTTTGTTCTTTTAAATTGTTTCCCAGTCGGTTTGCGAACGGTTCTATTTGCTGGTGCTTGCTTGCGATGTTGTACTTTGATCAGCACTCTCGATTCTTGTTTCATCGGAATCAGTGACTTTTTAAACTACTTTGATCTTTGACCTCGGGCGGTCTTTTTGCAGTTTATTGGGCATTGTCGTTCACTGCGATGCTTTGAACGGACTTGCCAATGAATATTTTTTGTTGAACCTCAGTAATTTATTTCTAGCTGTTCATTGAATTCGTTCACTCAGAACGCAGATAATCTAGGTTATGGTCAAATTGTATGTTCTCGAAAGTACTTTTCAACTAGATCTGTCTTCCAACACCGTATTTGTCAAGATTATTTACCTGAAAATGTCTCATTTTCTCGGTGATACTAAGGCTGAAAGCTAATAAAACACCACCTGGACCCGATCTTCTGTCTAGAGATATCACGTATGCTACTTGATTATGTTAGATTACAGATAGTTTGCTAATAAAGAATTATTTGTTCGACCATGAGCTATCTCAGAAACAGTTTGAGAAGATTGACGAATCGATCATATTGTTCAACCACCATCAGCCTTAAATGTTTGAAGAATTTCGCGCAAGATACACACATAGGCCAACACAAGAACGATATGAATGACTGTAACCCATGCCAGTTTGCTAAACAATAATTAAATCTGACACCGGGTGACATACAAGTGCATTTGTTCCCAGCCTGTTGAGGACTTTTTAATTTTAGTCTCTATATTCAAAGATAGAAATGGTTGCCTTACTTGGGCTACAGAATGCCTTTACATATTTTTGTGAACGGCTTCTACCTTGAAAAATTGTCGCAGAAATTTCCGTTTGCTTGTCTCTACGTATGCATATATACGAACAGCACCGGGTAATTGAACGCGATTGGTCAGAATTGAGTTCAGCATATATCGAGGTATCCATGCGCCACGTGTAAGCTTCAATGTAAGAGCCCATAATATCGAAAGAACATGGTGTCTTGCCCTGGTTATCGGATATCACTGTAAGTACGTTGTTTGCCCAAATATAAATTAAAGGAATCAGTAGCGCATGGTTATTACTCCCTTATTCACTCACCGCATACTACAAATATGCGTGATCATCTGTTGCTCAGTTATGCTCATGTTTCCCAAAGTGAATATTTGAAAAATAATTAGTCCAAAGTTCTGTACGTGTTCCTTGTTTACTCCTCTGTATACAACATCAAAAGCTAAAAAGTAAAAAATATAGTGATAATGTCTATTTGCTGTTATCGTTCTTGTTTGTTTTTACATCCCATTTATATTGGAATATTGCGAGGAATTTTATGCTCATCCCTGCGAAGGCGTCAGTTGAGACACACCACATAGGAACTGAAAGAAATAACTCGATAAGCTGACCAGTTCAAATGAAACTCAGAAGGCAAAATGCTGTCTGCTCAATGAGTCACGAAGTATTACTTTAATTATCATTTAGTTGCAAAGGCCTTCTGGTCAGTCCTTTTAACAAGCGCGAAAATGTGACGCCCAATGAACCGGTGGTGTTCGAGCATCTCACATAGAAAAACAATGGGTTGGGGACTGAGATACCCTGTAATTTTAAGCATAGGCGGCAATCTGCCTTTAGCCGCGAGTCTACTATAGCCCACTAAGTGGGAACTTATTTTGTTTTTTAATATTTCAACTTCCAAAGCTATGAATCTGGTCTCTTCACCCTAGTACAGGAAACCTTAAAAGTGGTGAAAGGGCAAATCTGCCACTACAGTCATGCAATAAAGCGTGTTCAGCACGAATTTGGTATGACCTATACAAATGAGGGCTCAAAATTTGGTGATTTGACTCGCTTTTTGATCAGGAAACTCCATCGTACCTTTGACTGGTCATAATCACCTAGTGGATGTTACCAATTCCAAATGAGCTTCAGAAACCTGACATCGGAAAGAATACACTTCTACATGCGTCTTTTGATCGCGCAAGCAAAAAAATCGACCAAAATTTTACAAATAATTCGATGGTAAAACTTGCCTTGAGAAAGACTACCCACGGTAGTCAAAACGTTGACACATCACGTCTAACAACAACGCTGTGTTATTAACATTGTATAGTTCTCAGCTAATTAGGAAACTCTGTCGAATCTTCTGGTGCTTGATGATGACTGTGTGTGCGTCGGGCCACTGACGGTGATTGTAAGTGTACGTTGATGGCCTCAGCTGACTAACATTGGATTTCGTGTGCTTTTGAATAAGAGGAAACTGGTAGCATTCTCTTTGTACTGTTTGTTTTCTGGTTTTGTTTTGCTCAGTTTCAGTGTCTAGTGCAAACGCATCGGTGCTCTGAATGTTCGAAAACATTTTGATTCCTGTGCTAGACAATGTGCTATCCAGTGCCAGCCATTGTCTGGATGCCCCTATGTCCGAAGACTCTTTCTATTCTTAAACATGTTCCACCTTTGGGCTGCTTCCTTCTCATGTCTGTGCTACGAGAAATATTCTTGAGCTTTGCCGCGTTCGTATGTGCGAAAGTTGTGGAATGGTGATGAGCAATATTAGACCTCACGTGTAGTTGGACCGCTTAGGCCTTTTTTTTATTATACTTCATTAGTGTTCCTTTCAAGCTGGTTATTTTATCGAAATATTGTTGGTAGATGCGTTTTCATCTCTTTAAGTACTCATTATGTGTTTTGTTTTCCAGACCTGAAAATTTACGCGCAACCGGTAGCAGGAAAGCACTATTTGGCTTGATAACTGACTGTTAGTTTGGTCTGAATTACTACGACTAAAAATGTATGATAAGGCTGTGTTAGATCCCACCAAGGATATAGGGCCGGTAGGTACAAAATTTCCTACTCAGCGCAACCTGTTGAAGCTTTCATTGTTGTGCAAGCTAGCCGATATCACAGGGAGGCAGTAAATGCATAACGGGGTTAAAATCGACGCCGAATCGGTAATCAGCTATCGCCTTTTAAATGTATAGTGGGTGGAAGTTCGCAGGAAGGGCATAAAAATGATAAATTGTAGATTAAACAAACTTTTTTCGTGAAAACATCTATCACCCACAGTAGATCACCAATAGAAGAGTGTATAAGTAGTTCGGTATTGTATACGTCTTGAAATGTTTGATCGATGTTGACGGAAACATGGGCGTAGTGGTGAACGGTACGTTATATTTTAAGACGCTTTTGTACTTTCAAGTTGGCCAAACAGGGCCCTGAAATCCGTCGATCAAGAACACAGTAGAGGGTGATTTGTATGAGAGATAACTATCAAAGAATCGAAAAAAGTGGAAGCATCATAGGAGTAAGATCAACTTTCCCAAACGAGTGTTTTTCATCTTTTGCGTAGAA
>LUCM01008552.1:114829-207610 GCA_008360955.1 Fasciolopsis buskii
CCTAATGCCCCCTGTTCAAGGATGTTTTAGTATAATTAATTCACATTCATTTCTACGAACTGTATGTTTTAAGACACCTGATCTCATTTTTTACTTTTGTACTGAAGGCGCATTTGATTGTGAATGATTTAGTGTTGATAAAAAATCGCTGTTGGTAGATTTAATGCGCCAGCGTTTCGACTACCGTGGATAGTCTAACCAAAAGCACTTGATTATAAAAACGGTAGTCGAAACGTTGGTGCATTACGTCTACCAACAACGCTGTGTTATTAACATTATATCGTTCACAGTTAAAACCAATAAATGGCGCATCGATTTTTCGATACACTGTTTACATCATTTGGTCCTGAATGCGCATTTGCATCTCACTCGACTGTATACGTGATTAACACTTTGAAAATCAATGAAATTCGAAAAGTAATTAATCGTTTTTGGTTAACTCGATAGTTTAATCCCAAATACGTTTGACCCTAATATATGGAGACAAAATCAAATGGATCATACCGACTTGGGTCAGCCTGTGCTCCTGCATAAGAGTAGTTACAGTTCTTTTGGTTTGATCTATGCATTTTTCGTTCCATTCCGAACCGCTGACTTTGTGCATAGCATTTCAGCCCTCCCCGTACATAAGGTATTCTTTTGGCTTCACTGTAAGCTACTTCCTGATTATGGATAGTCTGCAAGCAATTTTTATACCTTCAGGTTCAAACAATCTTGGAGTTACTTCTAGAATGTTCATGATTTGTCGCGGGGTGATACTGCTATTTGATTCTTCCCCGGGTTTTACACCCGGTCAGTCTATCGCGTTCACTAATCTTGCACTAGATTGGTCATTTCATGTTAACAAACCAAGATACCGGTTTTTGATGATGACGTGATGCGAATTGTGAAACTGAGAATTTTTGGACTTCTCTTTCGAACCTAATGCAAGTGCAATATTTCATATAATCCAGTTCATTACAATCGTTACAACCTGTTCAAATTTGCTTTCGATTGACTATTACTCATATCCAGATTTAAGCGATGCCGAAGTTTCCACTTCATCATAAATTCTTCGATGGTGCAAGCATTCATTTTCTTGACATCAATATTAAATTTACTAAACATTCGAATGTTTTATTCAAATAAACACATCTCGCGTAATTGCATAAGCTAACAGAAATACGTGCAAATGTTCCGTAACTAACCAACCGTTGTTTTAAGAAATAAGTGTACAGTCGATTCAAAGCTGGTTGACGTCCGACCACATACACGAAGGATGATATAATTTGAGAATGACAAACGTTGCTGTTCTAGGATTAACAATGAACTGCCAAAAATAGATAATCTAATTTGTGAATTTCAGAAAGACTCTAAGACCTAAGCTTTTGAACATCTAAATGTCGGTGATCACGATGCACCCGAAAATTCCTTTCTTGATTTTCTGAAGGTTTTAACACTTGCATAGTATGACAAAGTTTAAACTAATACATGGAACATCTCAACAAGTTTCGCTTTTTGCAACCAGTTTTGGGCTGTAAAAAAGATCAATTAAACATCAGTGGTTGTGGTTGTCAAAACAAAACACGCTTCATTAGAAAAAAATGGAGTCATAATGGAGTGGGAACCGTGTATGTGCATGTTTGAAACAGTTTAAATATTCATGTTCATAAATGTTTACAAGCTCGCTTTTCCAACAGAAACACTTGTTTTGTTAAATAATCTGTGCACGATTGTCCATTTACTTAGTGACTTACGTCCATAACTGGGTTACTATACTTCGACGGCACTTCAAAAGTGATCGTGTATATTGATTAGGAAGAATGTTTTCTAAGGCCAATCGTGATTTGCATCAAACATCACTCACCGCCAAGTTCAATCAGACGCTCCGCGTTGATCGGTGGCGTTTTTGTTTTGTTTTTCCGTTAAGGAGACACCAAAAAAATACTGAAATCCTTCGTTATCATAAGTTACAATAAACTATTTGAATGGCTCGCACAATTGGCTGTTTGTATTTAAACACACTCCATTTTTATACTAACAAAGATCATAAATTACACAGTAATCAAACTAACGAGCTTTGTTAAAGCTCAGAATTGCTCGCACCTTCGTTAACCATTTACGAGACAAACTTCTCTTAATCTTGAACTATACGGGTGCTGATATATCATGCACCCTTATCCCGGTGGAATGGAATAATTTTAAGTGCTTTAATTATCAGTGCAATGAAGCACGAAACAGAATTATCTCGAGCACAAGCGGAAAATCCCGATAACATCATTTCCACTCCCGGTTAATTTCGTCATTGAAATCCTTGCATATTGTGAAGCAAAACGCGTTTAGAAACTAGGTGCAATTGCATTGAGAGTGTCACCCTGATTGGTGATAAAACTTTCGCCATCGAAACGTCAAGTGCGTGCAATCAGAACCCAAGGTAACCAACTATCTGAGGTACGATCAACACAAATTTTCAACTCCATAGAGATTAGCTATTTCTGGTGGGTAATCCTTCGCCAAAGATGTCCGACTTTCTTGTATCCTTCCAAACTGTTCACTCTGATACAAATAACATTTCAGAAATTTTCTACTTTGGATAGGGGGTATTTGTTGTTTTGGAAACGGCAAAGGTTCTACATTTCTAAGAATAAATAAAAAGTAGGCAATTTAAGTACCTTCAAAAGGAGCTCCATGCCCACTGTGTTAGAATTCAAAAGGTGTGTTGCCTTGGATGGCGTGCCTTTCTTCATTCTTGACCGAAATTGCAGAAGCAAGCTTAGGTCTACTAAGTATTTCATTTGAAAGCATGTTTATGTCTAAATCTTGACGCAGTCCAAAATGGTTTTGATTGTCTGACGTAGTAACCCAACGAATTACTTGCTAGGCGGACAATGGAGTTGATATTTTAAAATGCTGTGATCCATCTTATAAAGATAAACCACATGGTCCTACTGCTGCAGGCCATATGAAAATGGCTTCGAAATGATGGACATTCATGGGCCCATAGTTTGCCATTAATTATTGATGCTCGATTTCCAACAAAAGAAATCAAATTGTTGCGCATATGCTTCACTTTGTTTTCTATGCAGGGCTTGTTATGTCCCATGATTGAGATAATATTGACGCTGTATGAGGTAGGATATCGTGTGAGGTTCTCATCTATCTGCAAGCTACCTAACATCAAAACAATGGGCTTTTATTGAAAATCGTTGTTACCAATTGGAACGAAATCGCTACAAACCAAAGTAATTCTCCCTACATTTTTGCTTACCGGAGTATGAAGTGTCAATGCGAAATTTGTTGCTTGAGTTTTGGCGACACCTGAAATTACAGTTAACATTGAATTCAGAACAGATATACTACTGTCACAACGAGAACAAATTTGTAAAGTCGGCGGTCAACCGGGATTGAACGGTTAGGTTGCAAAAAGTAAAAATGAGATTATTAAATGATTTTGCCGTAAACCCTTCTGGCGTTTGCTTGTTTGTTTACGGGAAAACCTTTTTTGATAAAATGGTCGTTTAACGTACTCGCTAGCCAATCTGCCTGTAAATAACTATCGGTCAGCACCTGATCAAATCGCCGGGAGGGAATCGTCAACTCTGCGTTCATTTCTTTCCATTTTTGGACCGTGTTGTAGTATGCAGACCCTCTCCATATCAAGATGCAGCATTTGGGTAAAAAACTTAGGAAAAGATGAAACTCGATTATGTGAGCACATCAGGATAGGAAGCTCACGAAGTCGGTTGAAAGACCATCATGGTTTGTCAGGATGAGCGCTAAATATGGTACAGTGGAGTTCCTATAAATATTAATTGTAGAGGGACTGGAACGAAAAGCAGGTCGCGTGGAACTTGCGAGTGGTTCAGTGAAAGATCGTTGTGCAAAGGATGTCTGGGATCTGAAGGAATTTTGTGACCAAATTTTTCACATGTCGATAACTGCTGGTCACAGACTGATGGACAACTCACTTAGTGGTATGAAAGACACACGGCTAATAATTGACAGTCAACAGTGAACAATTTTAAAGTCTTTCCTAAGTAAACCAGGAAAAATAACAGGAGAACAGTAAAGAGGGATTGGAAAAACACATTGGCGTACAAAACGGGAGATGGTGCTTTGTTTCACCTTGTAGCGCCGAAGCTTCCTGACTTGAAATGAAAATTGTCGGAGATTCTTTACACAGACGGAAATGTGTGAAGTCCACTCCGCATTTTTAACAATAGCAGCTTCCATCTGTTTCACAGAATCAACTTTGGTAAGTGTTTCTATTTGATGAAACAAGTTTCTGATGGATAGGCCGACCGAGGGAGAGAGAACAGAGATTTGAAACGTTTAGACGTGTTAAGATCTAAACCAGCTCTTGCAGAGAAATCGTAAACAGAAGGTAGGTTATTGGAAAAACTTCGAAGTGGCTCGAGAGAGGGCAACATGATAAAGAGATGACTTGGTGAGCTGGTTGATTAGTCTTAGATGTAAGTAGAGAAGAAAAACGGTGAGAGAACACCACCCTGAAGCAATCCTTAGTTGTTAGTCAACGGTTTTGAAGTTTTACCATCCATTCATGTGCACTGGGTTCGGTTAGTAAAGTAATCAGACAGCCCTGTTAATAAAGGCGTGGGACAGCCAAATGTTTCCAGTTTGTGAATTAGAAGAGACTGTAGGAATGAATCGAATGTCGACGAACAGTTCAGGAGAGCCCAACCTACATATTTCATTGATGCGTTTAAGGATTTAGAACTGTGACGAATAACAGAGGCCACAGCATCTAGTTAGACTGGAGGCCAGCCAAAAGGTGTGGTCGGGAGGATTCGTAGAGAAAATCAGGGACCTAAGCATAGCACGCTGTGTCAGCTTAGGACCAAAAGATAGGAAAAAAACGTATAGCTAAATACATAGAACTGCTAGATTTTGGGATGGAAATAGTAGTGAGTGGTATTCATCTATCTGGAATAGAAGACGAGCTTGATGATTTGTTAATCACTGAAGTGAATGCCTTCGTCACGGCAACAGCCTCGTGTCTTAAAGGAGCTTATAGAAAACTGTCATGACAACCCCTGTCGTAATTTAAGTGTCGCAGAGACTATGAAACACCTGCTTTTTAGGAAAAACATGTAACTGTTATATCACCAATCTCCCGATGCAACTATGTCTGGGTTGTAAGTGGGAAAAATATGAAAGCTTTGTTTATGCTTTCGACATTGGATTAACATTTTACACATCTCTTTTTCTTCCCATACAACATTCATACTTCGCAATACGGATCGGTTGTTGTTACCAATCAAGAATTTGTTGGCGGGTGTTATGTCGATATGCTTGATTTTTGCTTTTATCAAGTTGGGCATGCATTACAAACGTGAGTTAATACGGGCTTTATAGAAGCGCACCTTGCGTCTTCTTAGGGATTTCAAAACCTGGGAGGAGATACGACCATGTGAGACCAATAGGGTTTTTAGAGGATAGGAGAAAAAAAGGTCGCTTTGGCCGTCTCTACGAAAAGTCTGATATTGCCATTGAGCAGGAATTTAAAAGAGAAACAGGTAGGTTCGAGTAAAGACGATTTCTGAAGACGAATAAGGTTGTTGCGTGAAAAGTTACAACGGCGAACTCGGATTTGATTTGTTTGTCTGGAGGAATGGAAGGCTGACCAAGAGTATATCTTGGGCCTTGACAGGAACAGGCAATGACCAGTACTTGAAATTAGAGCATGCAATTTCAGGGAAAACAATCCAGGGTAGCTGGTAGTAACTGTATCTGGATTGGAGCTGCCTCTGGTGGAAGATACACAGGGACTAGCCAAATCAGACACAGTTAGTAGTAGGAGTAATGCACGATTGAAATCATTTACAAAAGTGTGCAGAATATCCACAAGAAGTTGAGCAATAAATGCTAGAAAAGGAGCAAAAATGTTCTGCTGTTCTTTATGATTCTACTTTTATGAGGGGAAAACCCAAGGATGACATTGTTACGAGACAGTCTTTTCCGTTTAGCAAGTACTTATAAATAACATGGGACCTGCCAGACCGAAATGAGTTTACGTATGTCGCTGCACCTCTCTAGTCTTCTTCTTGTTCGAACCTCTGTCCTGCTGATGAAGTCTGAAGCTATCTATCGACACGAGTGAATAAACTATATCTGGGTTCAGACAAGATTATCGTATGAGGGTTACACAAGTGTGGACAAGGATCGATGACTGGAGTGCGAGGAACAGATCTGACATTTTCATTGACAGAAAAGGGATTTTATTACTCAGCAATGTCGGAATGGCCATATCGGCCTGAGGAGTGCAATTGAAAGCTGTTTGCCAGCCAGGACGAGTGCTTCTTCTGGAACTTCTTTGAGATATAGCAGTGTGTAATTTCAATCCAGGAAAAAGACCACTTGGATCTTCAAGCAACGATTATTCCGGCTGGTTGAAACAGCGAACAGAGACCATAATAGAACAGATGTCCTTCAAGAACTGATGGTGAAACAACCGCAGCACAGTCAATCAGAAATTGCTGCACTGATTCTCAGCTTCACCGCATCGTTCAATCTTCCTGCCTATTCCGAAGTATTCAAAAATAAACACGAATGTTTAAATAGTGAATAGGCTTACGCAGAAGTCATACATGACACCGAAGATGCTTTAGAGTGAATTCCTTGGTCAGTGGCCTAGTGTTTGCACCCAACACATGAGGGGAAACCTCGTCTTCGCTTACGCTTAACTTCCGCCAGGGTCGCGCAATGCATCGATAACGTCGGTGGACAAATGCAGACGCCGTCCAATGGTCTTCAGCGATTAGAGTCCAAGTGTCGCAACCTTAAGGTAGAGCCTACGCACTGTGACATTGTAAACATTTTCTTAGAGGTGAAGTTGAGCATCGTCGCCTCTCCAGAGGTTCCTCATATTTCGCAAAATTTTTCCTGGATGTCTCTGTCCGTGATTTGGTTTCGCCATCGACATAACCTAGTGAAAAGCAAGTTCCTAGCGTCATCAAATTATCGAATGCTTCCACATGATCGTCGCAAGTTGTAAGTGCAGCCGAAGGCCTCTGCTGGCCTGAAAGTATCACCTGTCAGTTTGAAAAAACAAAATGCAAACCGAAAATGAATAACTCAGCTGCTAAAAATCTAAAACGTGTTGAGTTATCTCCACCTATCACTCAATTAGCTGACCTCGCCGGCATAGCCCAAGGGAAAAATGGCTGCTCTGTAAAGGACTGGTGGTTTGACCCAACCATGCGCCATAACAGACGAACCATTCTATGGAACATATTTGATGTCAAAATTCCAAAGAAACAGTGGTCTACGGTGGCTTTGTGGTACAAAATTGAAGACCGCCGAACTCTAAGTAAAATGTAATGGCAAAACGCCCTTTGGGAATCGATAGTCATATCCTGGGAATATTAATCTTCAGCAATCTTTTTGAACAAGTTTAAAGCAATAAACAGTTGTTGGCATTTGAAATGCGCAAAGATGTCTCAAAAGCTGTCCGACGATAACGATCCGATCCATGATGGGGAAAGAAACGAACCTGATTGTCATGAGTAGGCCATTCAAGCCTATTCTGAAACCTGCAAAGAATGTTCTTTGCCAACAGCTTCGATGGTATGGGAATCATGTTTATGCCCTTGTGATCTGCTCAAGCACTGCCCAAGATATTCTCATAAAAGTAGACGACGATCGACTGTAGTATCAAAATGTAATCTGTTCAAAATACTCTATTGGCTTATTTCGCCACTCACGAATGTGGCTTGGAAAGGTCTTCAGAGTTTTGTGTTATTGGTTTACCTGTGGATCTCATCCTTGGAGGATGCATCAATCGAAGCTGATCTTGCTAAGCCTTGCGGAAGGGCTGTGGGACGGCTGATAATGGAAGTCATCTAGATTGCGTTTCAAAGGGTAATTCTTTGGAGTGTTGATTAGGAGCTGGTAAGCCGTGAATATCATGAGCATTTTGGGTTATGCAAATAGCCCTTCTATTGAGCATTTAGACGAGGCGAAAATGTTTGCGATAATTTGCCAGACAGGTAACTTGCTCCCAAAATGATATTCCTCTGGACCACTAGATCTGACAATCATTAGACGAGGCTGCAATGAATTGAAATTTTGTTGTTCGACCCGCTTTTTTCTTGCTCGCTGCCAACCTGAATTGACTGGCTTTCGTCTAGAAGCCGTAGAGGCCCAGCGAAAATTCAGGGTTTTTAATGGCGGGATGCATAAGCCATGACTCACCAAGACAGCAGAATGTTAAGCATTCTTAACAGTCTAAGGACACTGGTTAGTGATATCACATGCGTTTATTCTGGCCTTCCAGATAGTTTGTCGCGAAGCCAATATGAAAGTCAAATCTTACCTCACTCTAGGTGTCACTGCACGTTGTATTTGAGTGCCCACAGCGGCAAACGTGCAACTCACTGCGAAATAATTCGTGGTCTTAGTCGAGAGAAGTGGTTCAGTAAGACCGACAACCTTGCATCTCATTGTGACTTTTCTAACTTTTCACGAGGCGATCGACCTGGGGTCACTATTAACTTCAAGATGGAGGTCACGAAATGGCAGACCGGCTATTCGAAAGGCCAAAATTTATATTAGGGAGAAGCAAACCTTTACCTGAACGCAGAGCTGTTAGCTATTCCTTGCTGTTAATCAATAGGGTTGTGACAATTCTTCCATTTGTTGGGCGACTCGCTGAGCATGCGATTAGGATCCCGGCCAAGGGAACAATGTAAGTAACGTGTACTATCAAGAGATGAATCAAATTAAGTACAATACTACATCGCAAAATCTTGGACGAACAAGGCCACAGAAAGGGACGATAAATAACCAGAGGCCAGTCGAACAACATTGACGAACCGGACACAAAGATGTCTCCCAGTAAAGCCCTATTAAACTACGGTAGGCAGGTATGAGTACGATCGAAAGGGGTGGCCAAGTAATTAGGGTGCTTTGGATCGGAAGTGAAGAGACTGCATAGCGAGGGGTAGAAAGGTAGATAATCGAGTTTAATTGCGAGATGAAGTGGGATGATCAAGAAAGCCGACTGTTAAATAGGGTAGCGGCTAATGCATTGCAGCATCAGTGCTGTGGTCAAAACAGGTAGCTGTTCGGGTGAAGATAGCAACACAGCAAAGTGCAAACTTAGTTCAAATGATGATATGACCTGTTTGAGCAGTAGGAATTGGATAACGGAGGAAATCAGGGAAGGTGTGATTGACACGTTAATATGACGCGTTTTGTCAAGACCAACGGCCAAACCCTATCCAAGCAGTAGTTGCAAATAAGTGTAACGTACAAAGGAGAACACAAGGATGGACAGCAGAGGTTTTCAGGGGTTCCATTAAAGACGGTACTAGAATCACCCAGATCGTTATATGAACAAACAAACTACATGGAGGCTCGGCAATTACGACAAAAATGTTGCAAGCAACCGTCTCAAGTAATATAGACGCAACAACCGTAGATAAAAAGAATAATTCATGGAGCAAAATACATGAACTAAAGAAACGTGGTTATTCGGCTAGCTGGGTATTTTAATCATTGTAATTCTGAACTACATACAGGAACTAAAAGGCTTTTTAGATGCATCTCGTCCAAATAAAGCCGACCCACTCCAGCCATCATGCATCTTGATAAAATCACAATTGTCTGGTTTTCTTCAGATACGATTTTGGTGCACCTTTTTACAGGAAATATATTTGACCGTGCCTGGTTTGCAACCAGTAAGACAGAAAAAATGAAAGGAAAAGAAAATTACGCCCAGTGAGACAGCCACTTCTTATTTGAACGAACCTTCAATTGTCATCGCACGTACACAGCTGTCTACTGGAATCCTGGTTTTTAGAACGGATGCAGAACAAACATCGTCTCTTGATTTTAGGCACAAAATCTTTTCACAACCTGAAGCTTGGTCAATGCAGACGTGGTGATAGCGTCAGACGCGTGTCTTTCAATCAGAAGAGGGGAGAGGTCCTTTGATGTCAAACGTTGGAGAAATTTTTGACACCATAACCGCTAAGACATCGACTAATGCATCCGGTTCTTCGGTAGCCGCGCTAAGTAGCACTTCACAGATTGAGTAAAAAAGTGAGCACTTTTAGCCAACGAAGTTCTATTTGAATAATGGCTGCATGTCCCGTGGCGAAAGAGGCGAACGATATCCTCGCCAGTATACTTTTGTTCCCAAAAGTCTTCTGGTCACTGTTACCGCTCCGCGACTTTATTTTAACAGTTTGTTTGATATGGTGATAAAATTAGTCAACACCAGCGGAAAGGATAATCAGTTCCAAGACTATCAGACAACTTTTGATCACAAGGAGCACGTTGGTAATCATCCTCTTTTTTCAAGGTAAACCGGAAAAAATCGGTGCATGAAGAAGCCTGTGCTAATTTGATTTTTCAAATTGGTTTCACTTCTGTCAGTGAAATGGGACCTCTGTTGTCCCAAGGGAATATTCTAGGATACAAGGACATGCAGTATAATATGTAAAAGAAATAAAATCAGCGAACTGGTTTTGCCCGAAGTGATCGCATATGTTCCACTGGGGAGAAGAAATGATCCTAGGGTGGTGTTTGCCAAATTTCACGTCATTCAAAAATTGGCCATCCTATTAAGATGTTCTTTAGCTTGATGATTCGTTTTTATTGTGTCACGCCACTAAGATCCAAAAGTGTAAAACCCCAGGTGGTGTTGGCTAAGGCTGACGAACGTGAAGCAACTGAATGAGTAGAAATCCCCAGTTCTTGGAATTCCGTTTTGATTAATCAAAAAAAGGAAGCGGAGGAAGGGAATAAATGTTATTTGATAATTCATCCCATTTAACCGCGTTGCTTGGGAGGCCTGTGTACATTAGGTTGATATAACATTCCATTGTTTAATTCCCGGGAATCGTTTGAATATATAATGCGATGTAATTTAATCTTCTCGAATTTAGACCATCAAAGTCCTCCAGATATTAGGTTGCATGGACTAAATCTTCCAACCTTAAAAAGGACGATTTTCCATAAAAGGCAGACACCCGGCAAGCAAAAGATAACCATAAAATCCTAAAAGCTAGGATAAATTCTCCTGAAAGCACAAGTTACACAACATCGTCTAGATTGTATTCGTTTGAAGAAATGCATAGCTTTTTCGAGCACATAATTGGATCAGTAAATTCCCTCTTATTCTGTCGCGAATGTCAGCGATGATCAAAACTTTTAGGCCTAATCTAGTACGAACTCAAAATGTTTTAGTATATGTGGAAGGAGCATTTTCTTTTGACAATGGAGCGCGACACCTTCGACCAATCGTGAGCATAACAAATCAGGGGAACACGCACTGTTGCTTTATGATAACCCGGGACGGGACTGATCTAGTGACGTTCTTCATACCTCGTCTGTGTCAACCGATAGCTGAAAATTTAACATTCTTTTTTTTACATCTTTCGTGTTGTTTGGGCGGCAACAACAATGGAAAATTACTGAACGAGACAAAGATAATCGAGCTATATATTACCTTCCTTGTGACATTGATTTGACTATTCTAAGAGAGGAAAAGCGTGTGCCTATTTTTTGGGAAACGTTTGGCTAACTGTTTCAGAAACCGCATCCAAGCATTCTTCATACTTGCTTTGTTCTGCAATTATGCGAAGGTGATAATTTTATGGAAGCTGAAGAAGATTAATCGATCTCCAGCTAGAATTAACTAATGAATCACACAGTGGTTTATGCAGTTAGGCTCTTAACAGCTCTGATTTCGCTATTAGAGGAAGAAATATAGATATAGCTCATTGTGATGCAGTTACATTTTTAAAAATCAGTATTCTTGAAAATCCAGTGCTTTCAAGTTTTAAAGAAGCGACTTCTTATTGCGCCGAGTAATCCCACGGAATTAGAGAGAAAAGGAAAACGATAACGAACAAACTACTTCTCGTTAACTTCATCCTCTGGCTAACACAGTTGATCATTTATTGTTGGGAAAAGTTTATTGAATAAATTACACAGGACGGATTAGCTGCTTCATGCCACGTTCGAAGGCATATGGGGTTTGTGCGTCAATACCCCATCGGGGCCAAGTTCGCCGGATTGATTTGACAAATTGGTTCTTTATGCACAACGATGAGTGAGTAAATTAATAGCTTTGATCATTTATCCCACTGCGGCCAAACGGAATTGATGAACGGTTTTCGACGGACTCCTCGGTACCTTGCAAATCACTTTGAGTGCCTCCGCACTCATTTGGTGCCCAGTGTCTGCGAGGTGCGTCACGATTCAAAATATACGGATTTTATCGTTTTCGTATTCAGCTAAGCTGGCTTGTACTCCGTGATATTTTGCCCCACTGGCCATGCAGTTGTATCAATACAGCTTGCCCAACAAGTGAATAAATAAGTTAACATAAATGAGGGAAGGACAGACAGTTTGTCTTTTGGGTTCGTAGGAACCACAGATCGACTGGTGAAACTTGTACCTAGTGTGGCGGCGGGAAAAGAGCGCGCAACTGTGTTTCTCACGCTTCACACTAGCAACTCACATGTGCCATAACCTCTAAAAGGAATTTGCGTAAGAAGCTGTTTCCTTTTGCCCCTCATTATCAAAGATTTATCAGAGAATCCCCGGTTATTGTTAGGGGTAAAACGTTCCATTGTTTGGCATTGTTTATCCGATTCGATTAAAGTCTTTCTCTAGTATTTCTTGGGAGCAAATATTTTGCTCACAAGATGCCAGCACCTGGACTAGGTATTGTTTACATTTGAGGAGAACGAAGCTAGCAAAAAGAGCATACTGGGCTGTTTATTTTGATTTTCGATACACGCTGCGTATGGCCACCTCGTTCGTTGTATTTATGAGTTTCGCATGTAGAAAATGAATTGAACGTTTCGATTCTTATTCCATTGTAAACCTAGGCGCACGGTGAACCTGGTTAAACTATCCTACCACCGTTTCCATGTGCCTACACGTCTGGATGTAGATAGTAAGCTGGTATTTGTCATAACATGCTCAGGAGTGCACAATTTTCCAGTCTGGCGATTAATACCTTGGTGAGTAGTCGTCTAAGGGCAATCCAATTGTAACTCTCTCTGCCATCCGGTAAAGCTTATTGTTAAAGGAAAATGTGATTTTCAGAGTACATCCTGACAGCAGTTCTTTTACAGCAACCGACGGGATGCCAGGATGTATTAGCTAACAGTGGGCGTTAGGAAACAGTTATGTAACGTCCAGATAGAACACCATGATTCCCGTCATATATCATTTTTGATGAATTCTATGAACTGAAAATTATTCTTGACGCCATAATGAGCCGTCTTCTACGAGCTGGTTGATAAGAGGAGTTAATCAAGCGCAGGATAGGTCGTAGTGGCACGCCTGGCTAATGTAACTTCATCAACCGTATAGACGACGGGTGGTAATTCATTTAGATTGTAACTGGTCATAAGAACCGGCAGAAATCAAATTCTACCAGCCACCGCATATGTCCTTGACCGCGACATTTCACGACTGACAGGAAGCAGTCAATCCGTCTCGTGTACTTTGTCCGGTAAACGTTTCCCAACAACTAAAGATCAAACAATCCGCTCACCTCTATTTTCCACAAAATATGTACCTAAACACAAACGATTGTGCTAGCCAGAGGATGAAGTTACCAAGAAGGAATTTGTTCGTTATCGTGTTCCTCTTCGGTATAAAGAAGAATCAGCTAATATTATGAATTTCTTTGCTGGATTGCCCGCTTCATGTCAGGTTGTTCGTTACGATAAGGCCAAATAAACATGCATGACCCTAGCTGTTTACACAAACTGGTCCCAGCATGGAATTAAAAATTATAAAAGAGCTTTAATTTTCAAGGGCGTTTATAGAAGACCTTCGAAATTTATCCTAGTTTGCATTCACAGGCGATGGCGAGCTTATCCATTAGAAATTCTTATGCTGCCAGGTTTTATACCCACAGCTATGCCTGCGTAAATGTGCTGGAGGTAACCGTTCAGTTCAGTTCAGTTTGCAGAGGACAAGGGTGATCCAAAGGGTTAAACGATCAACCAGAATTCTTCGGACGGTATCCAGAGAAAATGGCATTCATCTCTGATTGTGTAACCTTCTTCGTGATATCCCCGGCCTTCCATTTACCCCGTTTCTTCTGTAAAAGAATGGCAGAGAAAAAACCCCTATGTCGAGGGAACGAATACCAAAATGGTTTGTATTGTCTAAAATAAAGTAGGCCTCCTTTGAATAAAGTCATACTAACTCACCCATCCTATTTACGATCTCATTCTTTCTTAAAATTCTTGACAGCAGGTATCTCAACAGTACCTGTTTGCGCTCCCGCTGCCAGCTGAGGGCGAGGCTTTATCTGGTTCTCGCCACTCCCCTGGTTCTGGAGTCTACGTTTTCTTGGAAACGATCCTCATTTAAATTAACCGTGTCATTATATCAGGGTCATTTAGGCATGTTGTGTTGTTTTAATGGCAGTAAAACGGTGATCGAGAAATGAGAAAATTCCTCTGGAAGCAGAATTAAGAGGAGAATGAATTGATTTAAAATCTGCGGTCAAATGAAAATTTTTTATTCAAACATTTCCAACATTTTAATTCAAACAATGCCAATCTTCACCTCACATTAAAAGAATAAACCATGTTAAGAACATATCTCTCAGGGGAAAAACCAACCACATCTGAAAGTGACACAGAGTTACACATCGTCATGCTGTAGTTTTACGACAAAAATTCGTTTCTCATAATGACACGGTTTATCACCGGTATTTTGTGCTCTATTGTCTATTTGGAGTAGAATAGTATAGAAGGGTCCGAACGACAGCGGATATGAAGTACGAAATAGTCGCGTAAGAAGACAGAAAACCTAATTTCTCTCTACATTAGCAGAGAATACTGAGCGTCTTAATTTTGCTGTTTGATGCATGGCATGAAGTTGACTTGTGTAACGCTTAAAAAACCGACATTTCTAGCAGGAAATTCTTCGAAAAAACCACATTGGTTTTTTGTCTTCCTTCAGTTTGTTTTCTCTTGAGTGACTAAAATCAGAAAAGCCTTACTTATGGATAGAAAAATGCTGTCGTCATGGTGTTGAAGGTATTTTCTTTAATCCAGGAAGGCAGAGAGTGAAGAAAACGACAGTGTCTCAAACAGAGCACTTGTCTCATTCTACCAAACTTCAGTAAATCTAATCTTGATTAGAGCCGCTTTCTTTCAGTTTGACTAAATTGGATGTAAGCAGATATAGGTTCAGAGTGTGTTGTGCGTAAAAATATGGCACAACTTGAATCATGATCCTATCCAAAATGTTTCATCTTCTGGTGCGATCACTGAATGAGCTACCTGGGCAGTGGATATTATTTCGGAAATTCCAAAGCTTATTGGAGCATACGGTGAAAACGATTTCATGCTGGACGCTACATCGAGTTGACGGAAAAAAATTCTGAATGACAGTGACAGCAGCATCGATTGCCATTGTTTATTGATGCCGGATTTCTAACAATACATTGCCATGAGTAAATCACTTTTCCTTCTGCCTGACGAGCCGGTAATGCGCCAACGTGGGGATATATTTACTGGCTGGATAATTTTAAGACTTGACTTTTAAGAAAAAGAAATTGCTTCTCTCAGCGGTCGTCTACTGGTGCAGCAACTGTTCACCTAAAGCCCATTGTATGAATTTTGGCAATAACTGCTGGGTAAGGTCATAATAATACGGTATTTTTTAATTTAACAACTAAGAGAAAGAATTTTTGGGCAATTTTCCGTATAATCAATAACTTTCTACTGACAAGAAAGACATCGGTCGTTAAGTTCAGACTTAAAGTTGGCAGATTCTCTAGTGCCCCTTGTTTACCAAAAGAGCAGAATGACAGCAGTTTTAGTTTCCACGAATTATCGCTCGCCCAATTTAATCAATGGTCCTGATGATATCCGTAATTCCACCTTTTTATTCAGTAAATTTTATATTAGAATTTATAGTTTAGCTAATATGGTAAACGTTGATTTGATGTAAACAAAAAAGCCACAAATCTATGTACTATTGGAACTCATTTGTAGGCTCACCCTTGCTTTTATAAATCAAAAGTCCTGTCAAATCGGTCGAGAGTTTTTTCCGGAGCGTACCTGGTCACATGTGACCCTGTGACATCTATCACAGTTGAATTTCGGTCTTCGGATTTTCATGGTATGACATTCTTACGAATAAGCAATCATCCACCTGGTGGATGAAACGAACAAATTTCTGTGAAATCGTGGTTTGGCTGCAGATCAATATTGCCGTATGAAAACGCTCGAATTGACTAGTCGGTTGTGTTTCGGAACTGAAATGCGGCAACCTGGCAACAGTAGAAACCATTTGTGGGGCCCACGCAGGGCTGTCAAACAGGGAATTGTTTGGCGGTGGGAGGGTTTTGACCCGTGGCTTTCATTGTTCATTGTCCGCGTGTCCACCGAGTGTGATCTAAGACACCTACAAATTTGTGCACTTTCGCATTTTGGGATGTGGTCGCGCATTGATAAAGTCACCATAATGGGATGGGACGATGCATTCCAATTTGAATCGAGTGGAAAGCCGTTGCAGATTTAAAACATACTAAATTGTGTATCCCTTGTGCAGCATAGTCTGTTTTCACATGCGATTTCATAAACCGAGTTGCCGTTCGTAACATTAAATACTAACTGATCGAATTCGGCTAATACTAAGTGTCAAGGGATTTTCCTTCAACTGGGCATTTGAGGAACATTAGTTAGTTGGAATCGAGATTGAAAGTATACAAAGAAACGATGAGCTTTGGTTGTGTGGAATGCAAGTACACAGGGTTGCCAAAATTGATCATAAAATTCCGGCGTTTGGCGGCCTTTGGTAGACATTTTCACACCCAGCCAGTTGGTTCAGAGCTACGGGTTCATCTAGTAGTCCTTTTTCAGCTTTTAGGCGAACCAGTTTCACTGTAATAAAACCGGTTTCGCATTACTTAGGATATGAAAAAGACCAGACTTTGTGCAAATGATACTTTGGCCATAAAAACTGAGAACAAAATAAATCGGTGCTCCATGAGCCGTAAAGTGGTTTATTTCGAACATTCCGATAAGCGAGCACATTAAATGCCCTTCTGTTCAGTTACCACAACGATCTGTTGGGGGACGTGAGTTGGCTATCATTCCTCTTCAAGGCCGGTTTTCTTCTGACACACAAACGTAATTCGGGAACCATTGTGATGTATTAAGAAATGGACTCCCGGAAGTACTGTCCATTTGAGAGTTTCAAAATGTTAAATATTAGTTTAGCCCCATTGACCAATGATAGTGGTATTCGCACAGATCGATTATTTCGTTCATCTACGAACGCAAATCATAACTTGTCGACCAGTTAGATTGGCTAAGATCACTCATTTGCCTGAAGATGCCTGCTGTCTTGTTTTGTTCCCACTTACTATTCTGTTAAATCAGAGTTCTCTAATACATTCCTACAGTTAATGAAATCTTGCATTCAAAAATTTATACGACTGCATTTTAGGAGATAAAAAGTTATATCCTCATTCATATCGCAATTTGTCTTTTTATCTCTTTATTTTTTATTTTTTACTTCCTTTATTAACGAAACAACAGTGTACATCAATTTTCAGGAAGGGGGCCTTGCCCAGCAGAGGGATGCCGAGTAGGGAAGGTGACCGGCGGTAGGAGGATTCGAACCCGCGAACTTCGCTTCCAAGAGCCCCGACCTTAGCCGTTTGGCCACTGCCGTCTTGTTTATTATCATGGTACGCTGGATATAAATACAGATTGTGAGCTGACTATATGCAAATTACCTCGACACCTACCAGGCCAAGATAGCTTGTAATTACACACTGATTGTCACGGTCCTTCCAGCTGATGGGTGGAAAATAGAATTCGTTTGGATTCATTGTCCTGATCGGTTCCCCCACTAGAACATGTTTTGTAAGTGGTTCAGTGTAAACTAGCTCACTGTCTCGAATTCTTCAGTGACATGCCAGTTTGGTGCATTCTGGTGACAACCTATCAGCTCTCGCGAGGCATCTCATTACATTCAAGCGGATTCATATTGTGAATGTTCCTCAGACAGTAGTGACCGGAACGCTTTAGGTTACAATAAAACAATCCTAATGCGGTTAAGCAACCCAGATCTTTAAAAACAGAACTATTAACACGGACTCTGCATCTCCAACGGAGACGAAATCAGTTGTTTTCTGTAGACACTATGAACGCTACAACCGTTCATTACAGGATGCAGAATTATATAATTCGCAAATTGTTTAACGCAAGCCGTTGAAAAGAACAATATGTTCTAATAACACCTTGCCTTATTGTTTGTTTTTCCCTACTCTTTAACCAAACGACTGGCACCCACTGAGTAATCAGATAAGTAAAATTTCATACATTACAAGATAGATAAAATTACTGAAAATGATTTTAGTAAACAGGTGATGCGGTCGAATTTTTGGTCTGCCATTTTTCTGTAAATTTTGAAGATTTTATATTTGAAAAATCTAACTATTTTCCTGTTTCCAATAGAATATACTAATGCGAGAATGTCTGATCTTTTTGCCTATGCTGAACAAACCAGTTCGGATAAAATTTGTCGGAATGCGGAATTGCATTTGCCAGCCAAAAAGAAGCTAACCGAGTGTCAAAACTGTTGCCCGTGGAATCCTTGACACCAATGGGACCATTTTAACGAAACTGCACCGAATTCTTCTCCGGGTGGAGCCTTTCTTCAGGTCAGTTCAGGTCAGTTCAGGTCAAGTGCAAATTGTCTCGACATGGTACAGTAACCGCGCAACGGATGCGAAGATTCGGAATCACACTTATGACCTGTTCTACTCGTGCTTAAATAAACACGATTTGAAAGACTCGCCCTGGGGAAAATCCGACTGTTAGTACGTCGGAAGTAAGGTAATACACAATACCGCTGGATTAACCGGATTTATTAGTGATAAGAATTTTGTGCATTGTGCGGGACGCCACATCATTCACAATAACTGCTGGAGAAGACCAGTTGAAACCAAGGATGTGGAACCAATAATAAAACATGAATATGGTCAAGTACTAAATAAAATTATGGAAATATTCGCGTTATCTCCGGGAGACATTATCAAGGGTGGTTGGGTCAAAGCTGTCGACAGTGGCAACTCTTGTGACAAACAGCGTAACTTTGCATTTTTCTGTCCTCCGGTAATTTTGTATATGGTCTGGATGCATGCGCATATGTAGAGGTGCCGTCGATTGTGATCCATTCACAAATTTCCTATGTTGATATCCCGAAGGCTGTAGTAATATCAAGATGTGATGAAGCATCAGCAAATACGTTGAATTTATTTGCAAGTTTCTTTCATTATATTTGTCTGTAGACCGTAATTAGGTCAGCCAAACATGGGTGTCCTAGGTTGAGCATAAAATCTTTTTGACAGGGTCTCAGCATTTGTCCTAACATACTTCCATACATGATAACGCAGTCGTCTGTTTGACAAACGCACTTTTGTATCAAGTGTTCTATCCACGATTACGCAGGTATTTGTAATCTGGAGACAATTGTTTGTTAACAGCCCCATTTTTTGCGTTATCTGCGATCTAATAATCAAAGTTGATCATGAATAAAAATATTCTCATTTCGAAAGTAGGAAAATTTACATCAAAACTGATTTGGTGTCAAGGTCAGCTGAGCGCGTTGCACTATTCGCTCACATTTTTACCGCGACAATGAAGCACTGAACAAGAAACAGTAAGGCTCTTCAGTGCCGCAATGTATACCGTAAGATACTAAATTCAAACCGTCGGTCGATTCGACATTTTATATTGAATCATTGAACTAAATAACACCACCATTAGTGTCTTATTAAACAAATAACCTATCCCGAGGGCATGATTTTCACGAATGAAATCAATCATATCCAAATGTAATTACGGAATTACTTATGTTTTTGCTAAAATTTCACGACAGAAAGTTCTTGCACTATTCCGGTCGCAGATTATCAGCGAAGTTTCATGTCCCATCGTCCAGACCGACTTGAATAATATTTAAACTTCCTAAGTTATACCAAATTTTTGCAGGTGTTAATCGTAGGGGCATAACTCTAACCTGTACACTATTAGAGAATGGCAAGCGTCTCAGTCTAAGGATACATTGGTTTTGTTGATGAATAAATGGCATCTGGTGACCTGAAAACATGTATAAAATGATCATTTCGAGGTGGAATTTCTCTGACCAAGTTGTCTCACTTTCTTGTTCCTGTCCAACTTGTTCATTCTCACAGAAATAAAACGGAAACATCTTTCCCAACGGATCAAAAGAAAAAGCGCTTCGGATTGGCGGAATATTGTTCTTGTAGTAAAGAAGATATTTTCCTCATTCCGAGAAAGTAGCTAATATAAGGAAACGGCAACGTCTCCAGTCCAATGCTTCAGTCTATCAAAATTTATTAGAGGTTGTCCCGAGTGGAGGGGTTTTCTTTCAGTACCATGTTTTTCGGCCATAAGAACAAATGGGTGCAGGACACACTTTTGACGATTCTTCGAGTATGATGTAAAAGGAATTTCAGCTTAGAAACGCTGGGTGGTGCATTGGAAGGATCAGAAATTTACTGAAGGATGATTGCGGGCCTATCGATTTACCACTGTTTGCTGATGCTAGATAACTGGCAATGCACGCGCCAAAGTGTTGTGAACTATTCACACGTTTTTTCTACTTGGTGAGCTCGTGACATATCATGGTTAAGATATACATCTGGCGGCCATAATGGGATATCGAATAATTTTTTAGCACATTTCTTCACCAGATAACCTCGAAGAATGCGATCTATTATCGGAGAGATTTGCCGGTTCTTAGTGAATAAATAAATACAAACTTGGGCGTTTGTTTTCGAATCCTGAGAATTGTTCATAAGACACTTTATGCATGAGTTTCCACAAATCTGTACACCTAAACGGGTATTTGTGTGCCTGTCATAGTTTGAGTGAACCCTTGACGTGAAACGACAGCCGGCACCTTACAGGATGCGTTATTTCAAGCTGAAGATTCAATCACTCCTGGAATGTCAATAGACAGAGACCTGAGTATAAAGTCTCTTTATTTTCCAGTTTGGAGCCGATGTGACGTAATAACTCAGTTGGAAATTAACGGCAGATAAACTGGTACAAACAGGTAGAATTCCACATCCAATCGGCTTCCTTGGGCCAGATTCTCGATGGAACTATAGCTTTGTTTAGGGACTCTAATCGTTCTCCTTCTTAGCGACTGGACTGCACTAGTAATGCCTGTCTACTACCTCCGTGAATTGCATTAATGGAAGATTTCCATCCCACGTTGTCTGTCAAGGAGAATACTGAGGATCGCACTGTTTAGTGGTTCGATCAGTGTTTGTTGTGATAGCTGTGCTACAGCTCACAGCACCCACGTTGGACCGAAGATTGCGGCTAGAGTCCGTAGAAGAAAAAGCGGTTTGAACAACTACGAAGAACTACTTGCCAAAATGCTGAGGCCAAATTGATGCTTATATTAATTCTTTATACGCATTCACCGAGGGATTTGGTGTTCGGCAGGAATGCCATCTATTTTCGTTCTTCTTCAACTTTCTAAATAAGGTGAGTACAGAGATCACCTGTTACACATGCGAGAACAGTTACAATCTTATTAAGTGAAAGCCCATCTAGTTTGCGAAAGGGATCGTTTGAAAAATCGTGTAAATGTGTTTGCTTTAAGCTTTGCACATTTTGAAATGTAGTATGCTGTTGTAGAACCAAGGTGACTTAAAGCCGAATCTTGTTCTTGCTTTGATATTTACTCCCCAACAGACACGGACGGCTCGACTAGGTTTTACCAAACTGATGCCTCTGTGGCTTAACATAAGCTTATCCATCAAAGGGGCGTACGTACAGCACCAGTAAGATCGATTCTGCTATAAGTTTCAGAAACAGTCGCCAAGAGAAGTTGCACAAACGCAGCCTGCGTTTTGACACGGCTGTCTTCGCATTACTGCTGCAATGCGACGGAAGAACTTTATCAGTAACCGAGAGGCGCAACGTATTTTTCTTAGGGACACAATCCTCAGAAGGGTAGTGTATCTATATAAATTAAGATGATCGGGACATGTTTCAAACCTGCCCGTAGGGAGCCTTTCTTGATCTACCAAGCGCTCAAAGTATGCTGTGGGGCGATGAGTCGAGACGTCTATCTCACGAAATGACGAAGCGCAAGAAATCTTAGTCGTTGGAATAACTGATTGGGAGAAATATGTCTGTTTTATGCGCGATACAATTTGACCTAAGCCGAAATCGTCTTGCGCAGAATAAATGCCATTTAAAAAACCCGTTTGGTTTTAACACAAGCGAAACCATACTGACAAAGCTGACACATGAGCATGCATACATGAGCATACAACCCTAACGCCAACATGTAGTAGTCATTTTTCTCTCTAACTCAAATGTACAAGTTATATAAACCGTTCAGTTTCCCATTTGGCTAATATACACGTGTCGAAAAAACAACAGTCTAGATGCATTTTCTGGGATCTTGTTGAACTGGAGGATTAGTAGCCGCGGAAATTTGCAGACCCTTTCGCGTAAAGTGATTATGCAAAACGATGTTGTTCTTTACTCATTCCCTCTCTGGGAAGACAATATTTGATTATTGAAAAAAGTAATTTCGGATGGGGTTTGGTATTCCTTCTAACACACACACACACAAACGCACACACATAAACATAAACACACGCAACAGATTAGCTTGTTGCGTGACCCATGTAATTTTCCATATTTGACAATGTATTAATTATAACTGGGAATCAGGCTGCTGATAATAAAACACGATTGGTCAACACAAAATTGTGGTTGACTGACAGACGAGCGGAGAAAACGGGACCAGTGAACACTGCCGACCAAAGGGACATGCGCTGCTTCGCGAAAGCTTAGACACAATGATTAGGTCAAATGACAAGGATAAAGTCATTAAAAAATGTGTAACATTAATAACAATTATAGTGCATAGAAAATATAATTCATGTGGCCATAAATTACAGATTTGTTGGCCAAAGTGACAATAAGAAGTTGACGAGGACTTCAATTCTGTTTCCATGATGGTTGTACCCCAAATTCAAGTGATAAAACCGAAACTAACTTTGGTGGCAAAATACAGTTGGCATGAAATCTAGTTTTAATAAACCAGGCAAAGTTTTGCCCGAAGTATCACAAAGGTTTTGTTTTGCCATCTCTGCGTGAGCAGAATTTGGATAAAACCTATCTGAATTCGCATAATTCATGAACACGTCATGTTAACAAGTTTGGTCCTGAAATTACGGGCTCACAATGAACAATCGTGCCCGCTAGTAGGCTTACCAAAATTCATAATATCCGGTCCTATATTGGTGGATCATAACGTGAACCGGTGAAAATTACCATTGGTTATGACAACGTATAGTTTTACACAATCTGGCTGATAAAATTTCGTATCTCCGGAAGGGGTTCGAATTCAGACACATACGTGAACCACGCTGTTGTATTATGTGCATTCCACGAGCTGAGTTGCGAGACCAGACTGGAGGGTCTTGAAGGATCAATGACTACCGGCCTAGCACAGAAGTTTTAAACTTTTCTGCCAGATCAGGACTAATCAATGAATCAATCGGCGCTCGATGAGTAGAACTCATTGGGAGGAGTGATTATAGATTTTGATTCGACAGAATTGATAGACAATTCGAGCAGCATAAAATGTGAGATTTCTCGGATCTCGACGAGATGCACAGCAATGCTTGGATGCGATCCACTTATGTGTAACACTCGTATGCAACCGGCTGATCTATCAGCCAGTACGGAAACCATTAACGTCTGTGAGTTGAATTACTCACGGGGTCACCTTCGCGATCGAGTTTGAACGAGCCATGGAATTTCGAAAATAGCGTTGTATTTGTTGCCCAACGGCTATTGGGTTTTGCATGATTCTTAAATATTGTTTAAGCACCGAATTCCGAAGAATGCACGATGGCTTAGGTGCTGTTGCTAATATGCCAGCATGCGAAACGCAGGATTTGTAACAATGAATCGAGTACAGGCAACGTGCGATAAGTTATTTTACTGCTCTGCTGAGACGTCTGCAGATGAAAAAGTTCTTCCTACATGGGCCTCCATTTGTGCATTGTTTCCGGCAGTTGACTAGTTCAAATCTGGAAATCCTACTGCACGACAGTTTAGGCAAGAAGATTTGCTCACACAGCAAAATGATCGGTCTGCTAATGTGTCCGAGCCTAATTTCACACCAATAAGCAAGCAAAATTACCGATAATTGGTGATTTGTTTCGTTAGGCAGTTGTTTTCGGTAAGTACTACTCAGAAAGTATGTGCAAAGGGATAAAAAGTTTCATGAAATTACCTGTTTCAACCGATCAAAAATGCTTGGGATCTATCTCAAAGGAGTCGCTGAAATAATTATTAGTACTGAAGGCTCTGTGTGAGATTGTGTTTAGTGTTTGCTTCGTTTACAACTTCAGTGGAATAAGCAAACCTTGTAACTTCACTGAACAGAGGAAGATGGTAACCAAGATTGGACAAGGCTACACAAGATTTTACTAGAAGAGGCAATAGAAATGACAAGATAAAAAAATAAAGACATGAAAATAAAGGATAGATTTTGCTGGCTAAATGATAGGCAAATTTACTCGAGCTGAGTCTGCCTGCCAATGCTTGATCACATACGAAGTGGGCTTTTGTCAATACAAAGTAGAAAAGACCGAAAGTTACCTGTCAAGGAAAATTTAAAAGAACATCCCCAAGTATGACAAATTTACTGTCACAATCATCATTTTTTCGATTCATTTAATAAAAGATAAACAATGCATGTCATCTATGTGCGCCGGCGGGAAGATAGGGACGGCGTGGGCTTCCACGTGAAAATTTGATCAGCAGTGGAAGACTTTGAACCCTCTAACTTTCAATTCCAGACGGTAACGTCTTATCCGTTTGACCACTGCTGTTGGGCTGGAAATTGCTTTTCAAATGCGTCAGTAGAGTTTTCGCGTGCAAATAGCAATAAAGACATCGCATTCCTGGGTACGTTGTCGATTTAAGACAGCTGGACGCCTTGCAACAAGTAGCTGTACCCACCGTTTCGTTAAAATGAGAGCTACAAACGATCGAAAATTAACTAAAGTGATCAAACTGCGAAATACTCAAACACTGTCGGCTGGGATGGGTTTCAGTTCGTTAGCTTAAATGCCAAACAGGGTAGCTTCTTGATATCGACCAAGTGAAAGGAAATTTGGTCCTAATACATCCAGAAAATTAGAGTGAGACTGGGAACTTTCCCTTGGTGAACTTCTGAGTGCAAAAGTCCTACAGTTGTTAAAAAAAACCTCGAGGCAAACTAGTCCACGGGTGCACTATGGAAACTTTTCTAACGGCCAAGGCGTTCATTGCTTTCCGATTAACACCTTCCAAAAGAAACAGAGACTAAAACATCAGCGTAAATTTGATTTTGTGACCTAGCATTTACGAATGTTCACAACTTTCTGTTCTGCGAAATAAGCGACCAAAGACTGAAGTGGGGGTGGATTAGCGCTGAATAAGATGAATCTGAAGACCATTGTTTAAGTAGCAAAAGGTGAAAACGATTATTGTGTTCGTGTGTCTGAAGCTTAATACAACATTACAGTTTGACCAACTACGATGTGAAGCTTCCAGGAGAGTTCCCGAAGACTGGAAGGGATTTGTGATGTGAACATATAAATGTATTCCGTATTCGGAGTTTGAATATTCCGTTCAGAAATGCTTAACTTTTCACTTAGATTCGGAATTCAACCGTGAACATGAATACCATTAGAAAGTCTTTTGGTTCTACTCATCTTATGCTAGTTCGAATAAATTGGTGTCATCCTACTTTCTTGTCTTTGAATTTCGCGTGTACTATAGTGACACTCCCGTCCAAACTTTCCCAAATTTTCCTCGCAGTTAAGATGAGCATAATGTGATATGGTTGACACACATCTCCAACAAAATCCAGGGGTTTTTTGATCTAAACCTAGGAGAATAGAGATGTCCAGGTATGGAAACTTTGGAAAACAATAAAATGACCGATAGCACGAGTGTAATCTGTAGTCCTTTGTTTAAACAACCCCTTCCTTCACGTAGACATACATTTTTGAACAATTGGAAACGAATATCTGTGTTTCACCTTTCTCGCTGCGTGGCTGATACTGAAAGACGCTTGTCCATTTTTCCAAGCTCGAATGACAAGAATCAGAACATACCCGGCGTTAGGAATAACGTTTTATGCCAGACTGGCTGTTTACCTAGCTAGCGCCATCTTATAGCCGCTTGTGATTGAGGATCACACAGTCAATGGTGCCTCCCACTGACGGAACCAGTGAACTAGACACTACGCGTATCAACGACCTGATGAAAGACATCTGCAGAATGAAATTGTTTGTGGATTAGGTGGGACACGTTGAAGCCCTCAAATTTCCATCCGATTCATATGAAGAAGATCCTGAAAATGTTCCCGAAGTAAAATAAGAAAAGGCATATCTCATGGAACTTCTGTGATACTCACGGACTGGTCACGACTAACATTTTCTAGTTTATGCTAATTCGAAGACCAATCCATCACTCTGCCCAGCCGAGAAAGAGCATTGCAGTGCCCCGTCTCTCTTTATTGCTTGTATCTTTTCCATAACCAGTTTTTGTACTTCCAGTTGCATGAATCTCTCGAACAAAACTATTCGGGATAATAATGCGGTAGGCCATTTTTATGCTGTGATCAGAAAACTATTTGCCACTAATTCATCTTGCATGGTCCATGCAGACCACTTAATAGGCACATCAATTAGCCAGCTCTGCAGCTGGTTATTACCCAACAGGATGATCGGTTGAACGACTTGAGAGTTCCACATGGTTTCCACAGACAGCTTTCGCATCACAGGATATGATGAATCGTATTTCTATGGACCTCATGTATTGTCCTGAAAAGCAAAACTGTTCAATGCAAGTGTTACCAACCGACGGACAGTTTGGTTGTCTAATAATCTAGAAAAACAGTGGCATTTAACTCATCGTACACAAAATGTGCTACCAGCGGGCAATCAGTTTTGAGGTGCTGATAACTTCATCCGGTAAGGGGTAAAACAGCATTTGAAGGAAGTTAAAAGATTGGACAATAATGCAAAAAAAGAGTATCTGGGCCCTTCTGTTTGCAAGCGCCTCATTTGTAATAAGCATTAATGCGTGAAGAGTTGTTTTAAGGAACATCCAGCCCAGTTCTCTGCAAACATAAATTTCAGTCTACACAATTGCACGCAACCTAATGCACCATTCTCTATCGTGGTCCAAAATCCCTACAGTAGATATCTATAATCGCTCTCTGCAAAAATTGCATGATTACCTCCGACTGTCTGTGACCAGAACCATTTTCAACAAGCATGCCTAGCACTTCGACCAAGCTAATGTTTGCCATAAAAGCTGAGGTCGGAGTAGCGAAAGAAAAACAGGGAAATACATTTTTCAAGAAATAATTCACCATGTGATAACATCGTTCAGCTCACCATAAAGAAACCATGGAAGCACTGTACAGCTGTTTCATCCTTGTTAGGAATCATCAGCAGTGCATATTGACCGCGCCCGAACTGGGACGCGAACCCGGGACGAACGATTCTGAGTTGAACATTTTTCTTGTCTTCTGACACACGAATCAACTCAACGTACACTAAGAAAACATCAAATTGCCGGGATAAACCAATTTGCAGTGTGATAGTAAAAATCCAATGAAAATCCGGAATCTGTCGAATATTTATCTGCCTGGATTAGGCTAGGCTAGATTTTCGAGTGCCAGTTTATACGTAATCTTATTCATCAGCTGAATTTTCCAAATAACTTAGACTGCTTTTCGGACGTTGATTTATAGAGAAATATGTATTTATGCACTACCTTTGGTGCCAGAAGTTGCGATAGCCTTTGAAGATGAACTAATTAGGAAAAATCAGTAATTTTGTCCACTTTATCCGCTCTTAAAAGATTTGTTTTCGATGACCAATTTATTTTGACTTTTATCTTACGATATATATTGAGGAATAAACCGAAAAACTAGTAATTACGGGGAAAAAGTGCCCGACGAGGTGTACCACAGCGAGAGCGAAACAGGAGAGTCTAACTTGCTTGGAGATCTGATGTACAGCTCGGTTCAAATGTTTCCATAGACGAAATCTTGAGAAAAATAGCACACGAAATTGTCCGAAATTGGTGAAAACCGAGCAGAAAACTGAAAGAGTCATATCCTGTTATTATTTTGAACAAGTAAATGCAAGGCTAATTATATCGAGAGAAGTTCCATTTGTGTATTCTTTCCATTTGTTGGGTGTATAAAAAAACACTGTTGCATTCAAAATTGGATGAGAAATTCAATTGCGCTTCCTAGGAATTCCTAAGGTTTATGAATGTGAAAATAAGAGGACGAGAGGAGTTCGTTTGTGTTTGTGGGTGATCAGCCCGGACCAAGGAATGTGCTAATTCGTGGTCTTTGACATGGAAGTGCTCTGACCAGCAGTAAAGATAAGTGATAAAAAATCCACAAATTTTTGAGAAGAGTCCTAGGAAAATGGAATGTCATTTACTTGTTGCTATGGCGATATTCGAGGTCACTTCCACTTGCGTTTATTTTGTTTTCCTAGGTCTTATACACAACGGTACCAGGTGTTTGATTTTGACTGTATGACCGTTTTTAGCAATTCTAGGTTATTCTTATTCCTGCATCGTTCATTTGTTATTTGGCAGTAGGTATTGTCTCCAGAAGTGTGGTTAGGACCAATTGTAAACCCCGAAGGAGAAAATGAATAGCCGTGAGCGAATGTGAACTTCCACCATACTGGCCACCTGAAAACTCGGTGTCCGAAAAGTGGAATTCTACGAAGGCTAGCCAATGTTAGGAACCATGTATCTCAATGAAATTCGCATCCGGAAATTCACGTAGGGAACAAATTCCGTGACAGCAAAAATGACAAAGTATTTTTACCCGGATCCGTACGTTAGCCACAAAATGAAGTGGTTCAGTGATTGTAAGACTCAAGGAACGGAATGACTCGTCTTCTAGAATTCATACAATTGAATAATTCTATTACGGTTTTTCACGCAAACACAGCATATTTACCGGACGGAGTAAAAACACGTTTCCTCAAATTTGCACGCATGTCTTCTGGATTTGTATTTGAATTCTGCTCAAGGTTCGCTTGGCTTGATTTTATCGTGAACGGGGAAAATTATTCACACGCAGAATAGTCGACTTTTCTGCAAAACTTATGCTTGTTGCGGGTTTCAATAAAAATAACCAAACTGCTGGCTGCATTCGGGGCGATGTGCAACAATTCAAACGTTTTGTGACGGTTCACTTGATCACGACGCCCGATAAGGATTTTCCAACCAATGCGTTAATTAAATTTAATTTGAATGGACAAACCGTCTTTCCATGGCGTTTCAATCTCGGTGAGATTATCAATTCTCCGAAACTTGATTAATCAAGTCGCATAATCAGTGAAAGCAATTTCTTCGAAAATGAAATCGGAATTATCTGCTTTTTTGTTGCTTTAGTGAAAAGTTTTCGGATTTACATGGCATTAGAGCCTCATGGATATAATAACCGAAATACGGTCACTCGTTGAGGCGAACAGTCCAAATGTATCAGCGAATCAATAACACATGGCGAAGTTTCTCGTTCTGAGCTTGCCACGCCATTCATCCAATAATCGCACAACTCTAAACTTGCCAGCCTAGAGTTCTTGGACCGTTCGTTTGGATCTGAAATGACCTAGTGACCTAGACAGACCAACTCTAGCGAACGGTTTTGGCTAGAGACTGGCCAAAAAGCAGCAGAAAAGAAAGTATAGACTTATTACTCATTTTCAAAGTAGACCTAACAAAATGAGACTGGAACAACATTGAATTGAAACATTCAACAGCTGCCGCTGATGTCCACTAGTTTGCACTGCTATCCGTTGTATGAACACTGACAGAGGTTTAAACGTTCGCCATTCTGATTACACAAATCCGTTGCAGTGATATTAGCGAATACGAATTTGGCTGACATTAATGCATTTCCGGAGAGTGTCTATTATTTTCCAGAAAAAAACATTAAATATATTCTCGAAAACTGTTGTCAAAACTCCATCTTTGATGAAAAATTCAGATGCATTTATTGGAATACTTTCGGATCCATTCACGTTCTTCCGCGCACTGCGTATGAGGGTTCATCACGATATTCAAAAAAAAGAAAATAGTTGCCGGCCTATGATGTCGGTCAGGTTTGATTTGGGCGAACATGCAACGGTTTATCGGGACCAATTTTCCACAGATTTGACAAAACGTTTGGGCAGATTAACGGGTCAAACATTGAACTAAAGTATCGCGAAAACTCGCATAGTTGTTGATAACTCTAATCGTTATTTGATATGCTATGTCAATATATTAAATATTTTTATGTAAGCAAGATTCAGTTTTGTTTTAACCATGCAGCCAGTTTTAAAAGGTTGGTGGAAACATGAGAAGAACTTCTCTGGCTCTGACGGGCCTTGCATGATAACACACTAGAAGTTCCGTATGTCTGAGTGGTTCGATTACCTGTCGATTCTAAAGTGACGTTGTTATCAGTTTGTCGTGTATGTTTTTACTGGTTGACATGTGTCTTGGCGTCAAACGTCTAAACATACTGCAGCCGTGTGCATGTGTTTTTGCATGCGTGAATGACTATTTCAGCCACAGTAAATGTGAGAGAAAATTGCAACAGAACATATACTCTATGTAAAATCAAGTCAGTTTAGATGTTCCCTCAGAAGATAACTAAGTTTTTGATCGCATACACAGCGATTCTTATTCTACTGTGAGCTGGGTCCATATCAGTTTAAATTTATATTGCAGTTGCTAGGCGTTTGCAGTTTCAATCAGATTGCGAATCCAATGCACACCAACATTTCTCACGTGCTCCAGTTTACACATGGGTGGACACACAAATATCTCAAATGTTACTTTGGTCAGAAATCAATCAAGCCTGTCTAAAAACGAACTATGAGGATTTTAATTGAAAATAAATCGATCTATGATATAAATTTCGAAGTTTACGGTAGGATCAACAACAGGTGCATTCAAGGAACCAATCATGCTTTCATTTGTGCGTCCGTTCTACTTTCAACGAATGAAGAATCCAAGTTGATGATTCGCCAGATAGAAAAAGGCTGCTCTGCAACCTGATAGTCACGAAAATGGAGAATATTTAATGCGATGGTTGGGACAACTTTTGAACAATGGATCGAAAAATGTTAGCAATAGGTGCGTTCAAAAGTTTTAAATAATGAAGTTCCCATACCATAAAATAAAGAATCGTGCTGCGGAAAAAAGAAAGAGATCTGCATGTATAATTTGTCACACCTCAGCTTTTCCCGACTGCTCCTTCATATTATCGATAGTCCGTCGGTATACACGGTCCCTCTGCCGATTAGTATTCTACTCGATCACTTGGTCCACGGTAGTTCTACTTGTTCTAGGATGCCACTCTGGCCTTTGCGCTATTAAGCGCGACCTACAAGGTATCCTATTGATCCCAGACAAACAAATGAATGATTAAGAGGCTTGCATGCTGGTTTTGGAAAACCTCGCATCACTAAAACACGACAGGAGAGCGATGGTTATGTTTTGCCGGCGAACCATGCTGGCACCGTCACAGTATCGCCGGCTGACTCTTGCAGTGTTTTAATGAGAATGATAGTCAAACAAAGGTCACCAAGCACGCGATCCTGCCTCTGGTTGGGGGCCACCGCTTATTCACTGAATCTTGGGCCAAACTAATCACCGATAAGAACTGAAATGGTGGGCATTTCCTTATCTGTAACTCAGAGCCACGATGGGCAACGTACAGCTTCCCTTTGACTCCAGAATGATATTCAAACCAGCAGGCATTGGATCTTAGCGTTGGCCGCTTGTGAATTTAAAATTATTAATGAACAAGAAAAAGCATGGCAAAACTACAAAATTCTTGGGTTGCCCAACGTTTTCCGGAGTCAGCTGAGGTGGAACCCCGTCGAAGAGGGCGAAAATAATTTGCTCACTATGTTAGCTTGGTATTCACAGTGCCGGATGGCTTTATGGGCTCAGTTAAAAAATTGAGATATCGACTAGGACTAGGTGTTATTGATCTCGGTTACGCAGTGCAACAGTCAGGAAACCCCGTGTAAATGTCAGATCAGCAGACGAACAGCGTTGCCGCAACCGCTATCGATGGTTGTTCAGAAACAAGCACAGCTGACCGGACTTATTGGTTTCGAAACTTTTCATAGGTGTTTCAGAGAGTCTGGGCGGCATTCGTCTAAGCTAGAGATCGCAACGTTCAAAGAATGAGAAATTTTGACGGGATTCTAAACAACCTATATGATAGGAATTCATAGGATGATGAATCAAAGGTCCCAGGAGTGATCAATCATCTGCTGGGCAGACATGCACAATGAAGCAAAGTATCGTCCAGGTGACTCCTTTAAGGCTTGCTAGGAGCGATATGCCTTAAAGATCCTCAAGGTACCACTGTGCTTGAATGCATGAAAAACAAACTAGAGGTTTAGAATCACCAGCCAAATTTAAATTAACTTTGTCTGATAGCGCAGGTACAAAACCACCACATTGATTACAGACGGGAGAGTAGTAAACAAACGGTGAAATGAGGGAAATTGTTTGCTAGTTAACTGAACGCATTCGGGCATTTGCGTCTTTGAATAGAGAATTCACTCTGCCATAGAAGTTTTTGCGCGATCTCGCTTTCCATTAAACAGCTGTCATTAAAATAGTATGAGTAGTAAGAAACTTTCACACTTCCTTTATCGATCAACACAATCTACTAGTAATACGTAGGCTTTGTTCTATGGTTCGACTCGGGCAAAAGTAGGAGAAATTTAGAAATCATCTACATCAACCCTCTGGTCAGAAGACCGCAACTTCATAGCAGAAAGGCAGGAAAAATTGTTTACCATTGCATGGAAACCAGTGACCGCTACTCAGTATCATATGCATCTTAAAGAGGACCCCGAAACTCGGAGTTTCCCTCACAAGTGTTTGCCTGTGTTAATTAACGGAAAAACGGAAAGAAGACGCCCGCTGTGTTTCAATATCAATTCCTCAGTCAACCCTACCTCGCGGCAGCTATCTCCAGTTCTCAGTAACTTTAGTGAGAAAAACTAAGTCCAGCAATTAAAAACAAATTCATTCAACGATCAGGATTGAATTGCTTGTATTGGTCTTCAATTTTCAGCGCACACAGGTCGCTTCTCATTCTCACCTCTTTGGTCTGGCTTTGTTTGCTGACCTTCTCATGCAACGTTTTCACTCACATTATCGGATGACGTGATCGATGCGGTGTTGTTGCTGCAGAAGTGTTGATCATTGATCAGGATAAAGGATAAACCGACTCCAAATCCATTACAACCATTTAGGTCGATCTATGTGCGAGCCGTCCGTAGGAGACAAATCGTGCAGCTGTATCCATTGGCCAATCACCTTTGTCATATAACAATGACTTGAACTGCAAGTCTCTGGACAGAACATTTGAACGACGCGTAGCGACCGAACTGACCCAAGTCAAAACAGAGGCCGATCGAAACTAACTACTACGGTACTATTTGAAACAAATTAATTATATACAACAATCATACCTCAACAGTGTTCTTTTCGGGCTGTGTTACTCCGCTTTCTGACAACAAAGCACGTGAAGGACAAAGAGCGTCAGACAAAATCAACCAATGGCAAACCCACGCTCGTGGCAACGGCGAGAGTCCAAGTTGTCAACACTACAGTTAAATCGATGCAATAAAACAAAAAAAAACGAAATTTGTCCCACAGAAGCCAGTTAGCAATTAGTGGATGATACAAAAAAGGGAGAAATGTAAATGGTTGATTCTAATTCCCCTTCGGGACTCTTTATATGAACAGTCATTTTATGGATAGGACCTGATCAATGCCAACTCTTGTGTACCACAATCATCTATCTACGACCGTCTATTGGATAAATCTAACCCCACCTCATTCATAGGCGACCCCTGGGAAACAGCCGTTGGCCAGTCGCTCAGTCCCTGGTGTTGCTTGTCTGGGCAACAAATGTCCCTAGTATAGGTGATAGTTGATGCGAGCGATTTTTTTAAATGAACGGCACCACGAGGAAAATAAACGGTTTCACAAATGTGGAAAAAATTACATGTTTGCTTAAGCCCATTAAAGGACTGGTGTACTTTGGGTTGGAAATTCCACACGACATGAATACTCAGGCATTGAAGAATAATTATACTGAATTCGGAGACTTTTCAGTTAATAGATTTCAAATTACTGTTTAGTTAATAGTCCATGAGGCCGCGAAAATATTCTAGTTGCAACTCTTATAGGAAAACGGTGGACCAGGATGAGTACGACTGCAAATTAATCACGGACGGGTGTCACTAGCTAAGTTAATTGAGGTAAGTCATGGATTACGAAGCTGTTGAGTCCAAGTCATTTGAGACCGAAGATGAGCAGGTTTTATGAATGGAAAGATTAGGGCACTGATCAAAAATAGCGCAAGGTGGACGACTAAATTTGGTCTGGGTAGTTCGTAGTACCGCGAAGTCTGCAAACTGTTTTACGTGCACGCTGATTTCGAGGAGTTTCCGAGAACGTTTTGAGGGTGGTCACGAATGACGGCGTGCATGATTGTGCAGTCCCGCGATTTATAATCGCGATGGAAACTAGCAGCGGTGATTGGGAGAATCGAATTGGAAAATTGCGTAAGACCCCCATACATGGAGCAACCTATCAGTGGTATAGCCGTCTGTTACAGTGATTCCTAATTCATTTCGAAGGCAAACACCAGGACAAGGAAAGAGGGAGACATTTATGGGAAATATTATTTAGTTGTTTTTGGATCGTCAACAAATTATTCCAAAGTGGTCGTTTGTCTCAAGGGTGAGCAATCGGAGAGTGGTTCTACAGCTGGTGACCCCTTGAAGGATTGGATCAAAATTTTTCACCGCTTCAAACAGACGGTGAGAATTTGCGCGATTCTTTAAGCTTTACTAGTCAGCTCTTGTTACCAAAGTAATAATTGCGAATGCTGACATACTGAACGCTGCATTCATTCGTTCACCCACCGACCGTATGCCATCTTGCACTGTGCGTTTTACCTAAGAAGTTGAACATTTCTTTAAAGGAAATATTCAGGAATCTGCGACCCTTCAAACTGCGTCCGCAATCAGTCCAGTGTGTTATCCAAGGCCCGTGGGGATTTGAGACGGCTGTTGTCATCCCTGGAGACAACTTCAAACAGTTACTAGAGACACCTTAGTGTCAATGTCATTGCAATTTCCGCTCTCAAATGAACTGCGATTTCTCACCGTGGTCGTTTAAATTGCACTCATGCTATCCCTAATGCCCCTTCAGGTTTGTACTTGAACCAAACAGGGGTGTTTTAGAGGCATTCACCTCACTCTGATTTGTGTTTCTGAAAATGTAATCGGCCCCTTGTGTAATCACTTAGCAGGACCTTTATAAATGAGTCTTCTCTGCCAGAATCAATTCCACTTTCCTCTTATCCGTAAGACTGAATCTTCTAAGTGGCCCGTTTCTATGCTTCGGTGGTTGGTAGAATGCATTTCCAATGGAACTCACCGAAATAAACTGCTTTACCGTGTATGCAGACACACCTAAAAACTCCGGTAATATACAAAAACCTATTCATTTGACTCATGCTCTGCACTCTGTCATCCAATTTCCGATCACACGGACTCTGCGTCTTTTAAGGAAATTTGCCAAAGATTCGAAACTTTCCTTCTCTGTTTCGTCCCCAACTCAACGTATCTAAATGTTTTCAGTGCACATTTACCCGTTATAGCTTGTCTTTGTTTAATAATATTCCACAATAGGTGCCTCATTTCTTCCCCGTTCGAGAGCCTAATTTGTAAATAGTTTAGCTGTCGGACCCGGTCAAAACGGTTCCCTCACATCTCCATTGTGTCAAACGGAAGCGTGACCTTTAAGTTCGTACTTTGAGAAACTTTGACGCAAAGTAAACGTTCGTTACCTTTTCGTCCGATTCCATAACTGAAAGCATTTTGTCTGGTGTACAACATTTTACCGCTTACCCGTCGTGAAAATTGTTTTCCAATGCACTGATGATTACTTTTATTTTGCTGATGACTTGCAGAAGACTATCATAGAATAGGATGCAACAATTGTCTGCCAACCTAACCATGTTTTGACCATTGCAGTCATCGGTGTGTACAAAGCCGCCCGTTGTTCACTGTCAGTGCTGCCTCTCAATCAATTGGCATTGTGTCCTTAGTTGTAAGGCACTAACCATACCACCATCTCTGTTGAAATCTCCATCGGAAGGTCATCCCATTAATTCAACCCAATCGCCAACCGCACCGGCAGCTATTTTTCCATCATTTTTCTCTTTCAAAACAACGATTTCAAACTGATTCTGGACGGGCCAAAGGTCTTCTCACATTCCGGAAACATTTCATTGGCTCAGGCCAATCGTTTCACTTTCGGCATCGTTATTTATCTCCGTGAATTTCTTATTTAGTATAAGATTGATTGAAATAATTAACGGCTTACGAATATGACACCTACTTGTTTTATTTAAAATCTTTGGGGATTATTGTCTAAGCAATCCCTAATTTCCACGGCATAACAGGATTGTGACATTTCTTCTAATAGCACTTCTTCATCAGAAGATGCATGCTGGTAAACATGGTAAGACGACTTATGAGCCAACTTTAATCATTCTAAAAAGGTAAAATAAGACACTTGAAATTCGTTTACTTTGACCTGCTCTGTGGAAAGCTTAACTACAAATGCATATGGCATATGGAAATGGGCTGTCACACAGGCAGACAAATTTGCCTACATTTCATTGCCAGACATTCAGCCGGTGAACGCTTCACTCACCTGTATGATACATTTATCGATTGTTTGGCTCCGTGTTTTTCCGTCATTTTTATGGGCTGATATCGTCGACTGAGAAGTAAGGATATTAGCTAAATTTGATTCAGATAATCTTACTTCCACATGGCGCAGCGCCCTAGTCTCAAAAGTTTGCTAATAACCAACACTTTACTAGATTTAATTACTATCCACGAGTGCTGAAACCCAGTGAAGATCACGCGTTTCCCAATCCAAGTGTTCTTACCAAGACGTTTTAATTTTATCACCTCTGGCATGAAACTGAGAAGGCGATGAGCCTCCGGAAAACAATATCGCCAATGACTTCCATCACTTGATTCACAAGGAAAGTCGCAGTTTGCAAGCTGAAGAGCTATTCTCAGTTCGCCTGTTTATGACTCCTTCAGCGAGAGCTAGTTTCCTGGCCTGCATTTTCCGGAGTCTCCATCAATACTTAACTGTGTGCTCTTTTCTCTTTCATTCAGGATATTGTAACCGCTTGATTACACATTTTTCTTTTTGGATGGGTCAACAAACAACTTCTTGTAAGATATTTGTTTACCAAACTGACAGGAAGATAGCCGATGCCGTCGTTTAGTAGTTCCGGAATGTCCCAAAGTGCTGTTTTATCAACTTTTGTTTTCACCAAATATATATAAATCACATGTCCATTGCTTCTTCGCCCATTCTGTCTAAGTGCATGACCTCATTGTTTCCATATTCACTTCTGAGCAGTTTTAAATCACGGTATATAACACTGGTATTTCTAAAATCTTTTGCTCTTTTTCATCGCCCGATTCAAATGTTAAATGAAACAAATGAAATGAGTATATCACTTTCTTATACTATTCTAAATAGTGCAAAACCCAATGATCATGGTCACTTGTGTGAGGTGCTCGGATGTTGTTCTTGAAACAAGTCTTTGTTAGCCTTTTTTACTCACCCAGTCTATTGCCTGTCACGTTTTTTCTAATTAGACGGTAGTAGCGAATCGGGTTCGACAAAAACACTATCTCCGTTCTTCCTCCAACTTGACCACTCTCTCACTGGTTTATCCAAACTTCCATATCCGCAAGCACAAATTCGCTGGCCAAATGACACCTCCAGATTCCGATGGACAAGTTATCAAATATGTATGTGTACAGTGCCACATTTTGAAATTTCCTTTTCTAGCATTTTCCACACTTACTATCGTTTTGTTTTTGCCTGACTGAAAGTTTGTGTACAACTTGCTAAGGCTCAAATCGAGTGGCAAGTATCTATGATGATGAGGTCTGAAAACGGACATTCTTAGCCAGGTGCTCTGACGTTGAATTTGGATTTCGCTCCGACAAAAATCGGACTGGAATACACCAACATTGTTGGCATTTTGCAAAGGTCATACGAATTTGTCACAATCGATCGCAGCCCATTCATGAGTGAACTCACCAATTCACACGTGCAACTACAAAGGCACTGAGGTGTTTTGATTTGTTGCTGGCCAAGAGAAATGATTGCAATTCATCTGTAATAGGAGGTGCGAATCCCTGCCCCTCATTCAATTTAATAAGTTAGTTTTCAGTTCCCGAATTTTTCTTTAAACTACACTAGGAAAGGTGAATCAATTAGACTAATCTACTGTAGGAGCTTCTGAGGCGAACGCAGAGTGGATTTTATTCGTATTTTTCCAATCGATCGCTTTTCACAATAATACTGTTAATAGCTAGCGCTCGAATCTTGCGATTCACGATACTTGCCCACGTACTGCGAAGTATTGATTCACTATTCGATTGTATGCTTGTGTTAAAATCATCTTTTTTGTTCATGGACCAAAAATGTTTCGTGGGAATTTGTCAGCATGATATGGCCACATGAATAAAACATGAATGGTTTCAATGATAAACAAGACCGTAAATTTCTTGTCAGAAGCTCACATCTCGGTGAGTTAGACAATTTTTTCCCCAAACTAAATGCGCCAAGCCGAAGAAGACAAATCAAACTCGTTCGAAACGCTATATTGTCCGTCTGTCGTTGTCCAAAGTAAGACCAACTGTACAAAGATTCGAAGAAGGTAGACAAAGGGCGTAATTGAATTGCCCTGAGGTTAATTAAGCGTATCTTGGTGACGAAACAAGCAGACGAACAACGAGTAGAAGTATTTTTTTGGCGAACGTCTTGTTTTTACCCTTATCTCTTTGTGAAATCTCTTCAGAAATTACTTGAGGCCAAATGGAAAGTGCCGAGAAACGTGCCCAAAGATGCACAATAGTTATTTCTGCAAAACCCGACGGGTTTTTGTTGAAACATTTTATTCGTTCCGTCGAAGAACGCAACACCAATTTTGAAGTTGCCATAGGCAACATTCGTCTGAATCCTAATTTCACCGGTCTGTATGTGTGTTCATTCGGTTTGATATCAGAAGTATCACTTTTATCACATTAGAAATGACCGTATGAGTGCAAGTAGGAAGCTATACTTAGCGGCAATTATTGCAGACGGCATCACCGATTTTCTTGCATGAGCAGTAGCCCCAAAATGAAACAGAATATTGTGTGAATTTGAGAATAAACGCCGTGAGGAAACCAGTCCCTGAGGCCACCTACCAACTTGGCGGAAATCATCTATCCCATGATCCGATCGGTGAGCACGAGTAACTAGAGCATATAATATTCGCTAAATGCAGCGAGAAATCGTGTTGCGTTTTCACGAAAGATAACCTAAAGGCAATCACTGGTTGCAACTGGAAACCATAAGTGTATGGCCTAGCAGTAGTGTACAAAATCTTTCGTTGATAAATTCTCTTCTCCCGGTAAATTCATCACCTACTCACTGAACATTTGGAAACTACTGGAATTAACTGGTTCATTTAATAAGTAGTGAGAACAATCCAAACAGAATAGATTAATTAGCAAGCTATAAAGCAACACGTGCCATACCAAACTTTAGTGACGGGAAAGACATTCGAAGGCGAGAGAAAAAATGGATGTAAAAGCAAACGAAAATATTTTTGCAGGTCAGTTAGTTCGTAATTTTAAGATTCTCAAAAAAGCGCACACAAATTCACGCTTGTTGGACCCGAAAAGTAAAACGAAGACAGAAACTTTGTCTTCTTATCAGTACTATAAAGAGATCAAGAGGAATCTATATTTCGCGGAATCGTATCTAAACTCGAGTTATATTCGAGAATGACCAAACGTACATGTACAATCCATTCAAAGTGTAAATCGTAGCAGGCCTTGGGAAAGTGAATTATACGAAAAATCCAAATTTAATTACAAGTTGCATGCCAAGATTTCACTTAAATCATGTGTCTCAAAAACTACCGAAATAAAAACGAAAATCTTGTTGAATCACAAATCTCCGGAAAATGTGTTTTACGCTTCGTAATCAATGGTACATGACTTGTGGAGAAGAAAAGACAAACGTGTCTGTGGTTACATATTCGTCTCATTGTCCAACCGTGTTCACCTGCGTGAGAATGTCACTTGACAAATTGTCACGTGGTAGTTGTGGACCATGCAACTCATCGGATGATTCACCTTTCGTGCTCCCTTCATTGTCCATCCTGAAGTGAGTAAAACACAATAGGAAACGAGATTATATTCCAGGCCTTATTAAGAAACCTAGTGCGTATCTTCATCCGATTTGACAGTCATAAGGCACGATGTTTGATTAAGTACACGTTTAAATTTGTTCCATTTTTGCCATTAAATAGATCGGAATCGTTGTCACATAACAGAATATTAGAATCGTAATAGTGTAATGACTAAGGCGTTCGACTCAGAATTGTTCGTCCCGGGTTCGCGCCCCAGTTCGGACGTGGTCGATTTGCAGTGCCGATGATTCCTAACAAGGATGAAACAGCTGTACTGTGCTTCCATGGTTTCTTTATGGTCAGTTCAGCGATGATATCACATGGTGAATTATTCCATGAAAATATTAGGATCATTCAAAAAACTCATTTGGTTTGTTATTTGGTCCCAGTCAGATACGCCAAAGAGCACCACATGGAATATTCGCAGCTGGTTTCCTTGAGCCTTCTATCCGAAAATGCCGGTATCTTACGCGTGCATGATATCGTTAAAAAATATTCAAGTAGTGTAAAGGTTGACCTTTGTGAGCAATCAGTTTTGTATCGACACGACAGATTTGGAAGCCCACCACTTCCTAATCTCATGAACAACGCGTGTCATTTAAAGCTAGTTACATTTGTAGGCAGCTCAGCAAATCTTGTTCGCGATTATGTATAATCGCTTGTCCAACAATTTCATATCAATGCACGAACAAAAAACACTCGAATTGAACACAACTTGACAGCCGGCGTGTGTTTGCAGAAAAATGTCACCGAAACGTTGACATGCATAAAATTTGTGCCAGTGAAAATATGTCTAACTTGATCATACTACTGCCAATTAATCTATTCAGAGACTATTTTCAATAAAACGTAGCCTGCTGCACTACTCCATTCACCGACAATTACGTATGCAAAACAATAAACATCTTCATAACATTTATTTAATTTGGATCCTTCAACCTTGCTTCCTAACTGCAATGAACGTTCTCTGTGCGGATCAGCAAAACGGTAATATACTGGACATCGGGAAAAAATTGGCAGTGAGACGAAAACGGTCTCTCGAAAAGACTGGTGTGAATTTGCACGAAAAGTTTAAAACGCCGAACCTCGCCTTATTCGACTGTTTTATAAAATCTCGACCATGTACAAGACGCATCATTCCATCTCTGCAAATTCACCACCTTGAAAGCAAACCGTGGACTGGAACTCGTTTCCCATGACCTTGTTTAAGCGGACAGAGCAAAGGTTGAGAGGTTTCTTTTTTTCTATTTCCTTTTGTGATTAGATTTCGCGCACAGTTTTTATCCAGTACGGTGCATTTTATCTTTCTCGACCAGGTCACTACAGGCAATTCCTGTTATTTCCATCTATTCAACTGTTTCGCGTTATAACTCACATTTGACCCGACGGAGAACAATGTTCGAACTAACGATTACGCTCAAACAACCCGAACGTGAACTCACATTAAAGTATTTTTTATCGAACGAAGCAGCCATGTACTTCTAGCGCTATTTTAATTCGGTTACTACGACTGACAGGAGGATTTACCAAAGGGATACTAATTTTTCAGGTTTGTCAATCCTTTTCTGAAACGGCTGCCGCTGTTCGTTGAAGCCAAGGACTAGGTCATGTTGCATTTGGCCTAATTCCAGTCATGCAGCACAATTTCGTAATTGGATTTGAGCTGCCACAAGAAACATCTTTCAGTTGTTGGGCAATGTGTAAATGATCCCTTGAAAATGTCCTATTCCAGAGTGAATCACGTGTTCCGTTTAAGACTGAGAAAGAATTTTTTCATTTTGACATCGATCTAAAAATACAATGGATGCATTTACTGGCCGTTATCAGTGGTTACGTTATTTGATAGAGATTGGACGGATATTGGCATTTTGAGAAAATTTTAAGGTTGATATTTTTTTTCTCCGCGCTTTTCCAACAAGTTAGAAAATACCTCTGAAGTACTGACTGAAGCGCAAAACGGAGGGATTAAAATTAACCTCGGTTTTGCCATTAAGTGATCCGGCACTGATAATCAGATTATTTCATTCTGAAATGAAGAAGGTGAATTTTTCAATTTGCAGTTTTGAATACCCAAAATTTAACTTGTGTGTCTGATTCAAAATAGTCACTAGGTAATTCAATGCAATATGAATTTACCATTTTGGTTTAACCGTGAATTTGTTGTGTCCATTGACCGAATCGGTTGAACTGGGATGCATTAATAAGAAGGGTATTTGTGCAGTAATGACGCTGAAATGAAAAAAAAACAATACAGTTACTCCCCAGAATAGTGATAGCTTCAGCGTAAAACCATTCAACCTGTAAAATAACTGAATATATCTAAGCATAAAGACTTATATGTATGTATGCACTTAGCACTTTCCGCGCACAAATCACAGATCATCAGAACCACGGACATGGGGCGATTAATATCAAGAAGAAACCAAGAAAGAAGAAACTATGAGAAAAGTTAGCCACTTGAGGGGCAGTGCGTAGATTCTTCATCTCCATGCCATCGGTTGCCCATCGAGCACCGTGGCTGATCAGGAGATTTGACAATAATCGGCTGTCCACATGGAACTAAAGGGCTGATTTAAAAGTATCATCGAAAGCCATAGGCGGAAGAGGTGGTAGGTCCCCGAGCCGATGACTGATTGTTTGGTTCATTGGTTCTTCTAATAAGGCCAACAATTCGAGATGCCCAGTTTATCCGTGAATTACAGATACTGGTTGAATACAGTTACAGGTTGGTCTGAAACCTAAGCTTAGCCGTATTGCTCAGGGTGACCCAAAAATAAACGGTCATTTTGGTGCTGGAAGCAGTGTGCTTGCGTCGTCCCAGGAACAACGTCTAAACACAATCTCCGTGGTTTGGGGTTCATTCAGCAGAAGCTTTGTCAGATGCAGGGCTTTCGGGGAGTTATTTCGAAGGGCTTTCCGACCAGAACCGAACAAGTGGGCATGTAACGGGTTTGGTCAGAAAAAACTTGGCAAAATAAAGCATAGAATTCTATCTCCCTGCGCTCAGAAGTTTGTTTATGCTTTTTGGGATTACTGTCGGTTTTAAAGTATTTTGTGGAATACAGGGCTTCGACAAACAAACTTTAAAAAACCAAATCTTTCGGCCTTGCCTTCTAGGCATTGTGGCAAATAAAGTTAATTCGGGGACATGCTGCAAAATGTTTGGTCAAGTCTCTCAATTAGGAGAGTTTACACATCAAAACATTGTCAAATTTAGAACATCCAAGAACACGGTCCATGCCTTTATTGTTAAAAAAGGATTTTCCGGTGGCTGAATTGCTTGTGCTCAAATCCAAACAATTTGGTATTAGACTGTTGATTTACCAGTTAGTGGTTTTTCTTATGCAACAAACATATTAGAGAAACACAAGGAAATAAAGTCTATCGGAATACTACGAAAAAAAACAATGAACAATGAAAACAGCATGAAAAATTGCTCGATTTGAGCCGGTTGTGAACCTGATTTGAAAAAGGTTACCCACAATAAACGGAACTTCGGTCCTTACAAATATCTCCGAACAAGCTGTTTTCATACTCTAGAAAGGAACGTAAGTTTCTGATAAGTCTTTCAGTTCCCAACTGATTTTGGATCAACACAGTATATAAACGACAGCTGAAGTAGAACCTGGTCATTGCATTCAGCGGTAGATGCAAACATGTTTTCGTCTATAAAACCACGAGCAAAAATTAGACTTGAATACTTTTAAGATTACACAAACCGAAGTGGAAATTTTGACTGAGTGCACAAAGAACTCTTTTCTTTGGGAAATAGGCTGAATTTGATTCTCAATTGCTAGGCTGTCTGACGAAATAGGACGTTTTATTTCCATTGTTAAAAGAACGCTAGCATCATTGCCTACGCACTGATAATATCACCTCGACTGGTACTGAAACGATTGCGATCAAAAAGCCAAGCGCTGCCAACTCGAGCTGCAAAACACATTACTATTCAAAATTGATGAAAAAACTAGCATCCTTTCTACCCATTGTATTTAGTTTTCTCGTTAGAATGAAATGACCTGAGCTGCAAATCATTCGAACCATGTTTTCCGTGCTAGGCAACGCAAACATTCGTCACGATGCTTTCATTCCTTCATTTAGTGTAAAGTAACGTAATATGATATTGAGCCGGACGAGCATAGAAGCGGCCAGTAAACGAGCGTCAATGTTTCTAGTACAGCAGAGTTGACGTTACTTCTCTTTCTTTTAACTTATAGAGTCTACTAGAAAGCCCGACGTAACTGTAGTATTTTCCGTCAACCAACCAACGCACACTATTCTCGAAATTTTAATCGAATCAAGGCGTGCTTTGCTCGCATCTACCATTTCTTGATTCAATGATGGATAAAAGATTCCATTAGGCATATTATTATAATAACCATTCCAATAGATATCCAGTAGCGCTGTGATGTTTGATTTTGACCTCCGTCGCTCTCCTGTAAGAGAGGACACTTTCAAACAACGTGGTCACTGATTATTCTAATCCTGTTTCATTTTCCCCGAAATTATTCAGAATTCATCGCTAGCCACTGTTATCTAACGAGACCCCAACCGTATTCAACTTCTTTTTATTCAGTGCACTTTCACCCAAAGCAAGTAACGTTTGCATTTCCGTGTTTTTCCACTCGAAAGCACGTCTTTCTTTGATAGTCCATTCAGAATTGTTATTTCACTGTTTGATTAAATTATCCGCCGCATTTTGTTACTTTTGTTTATCATAACAATCTACCACTCCCCTGAAGTTGAGTTTGACAAGGACCTCATTAGAATCAATAATGAAACAAATCCATAGAAAAACGTGGGTTTCTGTACAATATTGAACCAGTCCTGATGCAGCTTTCGTCTAAACCACAACAGATTCACGATCGTACGGGCATTCAATATCCGTCCGCGTCTATATGAACTGTTATTAATATATCGTTCTTCGCTAGGCACAGTTCATTTGGGTTTTGAATGGTGAATATCTTGTGGTTACAAATAAACTAACTCGGAGCAGACTATCGTTAGGCTAACTGTTGTCAGAGCTAATCGCAAGTGCAATTTGCTTATATTTGCTCTCTGAATTTACATTTTCCGAGCCCCAACATTTTGGAGACAAATAAGCTCCGGCAAAGAACCCTAACATCCTCTGCTGCGAGTAAAATTGCCCTTCCTGCTATGTTCCCCATGTACGAGATCAATCACCTGTTCGTAGTGATAACGTTCAAGATACATCAGTCTCTGAGCTGTTGTATCAACCTTGTTTTTTAGAACTTTGTCCCAGAATGCCAGCACGTCAGCAGCCTAAAAAACTAGTCCTTACTAACCTGAAAAGGATTGAAACATAAACCGGATACTACTTCAATAATGAAAATCGATCGTTATTGATCATCTGTAATTTGACTGGCAGATGGAAACAAATAATCTTGTCTCGCTTGTGTCACTTATCCACTTATTTACAGAAGATTTGAATTTCAAAGCAAAACCATTTGGGTTTCTTCGCTTTGACTACTCATTCGAATTGATTCAATAGACGTATCTCAAAAACTGAAAAACAGAGAATCATGCAAATGCCCGCAACGGTGCTTAGGTCACCAACTGTATTTTCTTTTGTAAAAGGCATCAAACAATCTTTTCCCCAATAAATAAAAAGTCATTCAAGATAGTGCTTTTTTCCATTCACACTTCGAAGTTACACGAGTGATCTTCCAGGCATTTTGCCCTTGCACGTTTTGATCGTAAAAAATGACGGTGTTTTCGGGCAATCCATTCACAATGCTGGTGATTCCAACAATTTCGTAGAGGAACTGTCATGGCTCGAGGGACTTTCGATCAATGCAAGTTTCACGCTAATCCATTCATGTGTTCAAAATGAACGTTGATTCCAGATCAAGCGGAACTCCCAACTAGAAAACATAACGGTTTATGGCAGCTATTTTTGGGGACGAACATAGCCGGGTATCACGGAATCACCGCACCCAATCATAAGTATATTGTTTTGCTAACGTGACCACTCCCGGTTTCATGCTGATGATACAATCGCTGTCGATCTTTGTGCTTACTGACAGCCACAGTAAGTCACGGACTACGTTTATCCTTCAAACACGTTTCCCCTACAGCTATTCACTACACAGTGATTTGTCTTCCTGCAAATTCGACACAAGAATGCATTTGTATTTTAGTGTATCGTCCCAAATCCGGGCATATTTGAAGGCCTATTATTTCCGTATATTGCTGGTAGTTTGTGGAATGCAGATAAATGAATTGACTAGATGGAACTTATGCTGCGGCCCACGAAATGCTTGCTCTCTCGATTTTACCATGTTCTCGGGTTATTTTACATTTATAATCGTTCACTAGAATTTTTTATTCAACAGGCCATAAGGTTGATTGAACATTTTCTACATGCGCCTAACTGATACCAATACAAATTGCTGAATTTCTGAATTATACGGTTTACACTGATATAAAAATAGACAGACACAGATACAAACAGTTTGAAGCAGGCCATGTAAGAACCCAACGCAAGAATTGGTGAGTACTTTTTGTGTGGTTCACACGAAATCTCGGACAATTAGTTTTGACTGTGGCAGCATTATTTGATGGGAAAACATTTTGTAAGCATTACTTAAAACTAAGTGCACACTTCCGTTAGCTGCCTGCAATATCTGCACGACCAATTAGATATAACAAACTGCACTAAACGGGACTTAAAGTTGTAAAATAGATTTTTACGTTTTCTCCGAACGATGCACAAAGAATGCTTCATTCATAATCTCTTTTTGAAGGCAAGATTCGTAATCACGATTTATGCATCTTTCACAGTTTATTTGAGATGCTAATCGCCGATTTCAGTTCCGATCAGAAATGTCGGTGCTGTGGTCCTTTCAAAAAGTACCCTGAATCCCAGCAAACACTGGGAGCAGATCGAAAAACCTCTGCATTCAGAGGCAACTAGCATTGAAGACTACAGAGTGCACACCTCAGAAACGATGCATATTCTCAAATTCAGTTGCCCTGTATGTTGGTCTCAGATTCGTCCCGTCGGATGTAAAATATGAGATGTCAGCTGACCAAGAGCCCAATAAATGAAAGGGAGTAATGGTTGATCGGCAAATATAGTTAGTTCACCATGTGATATCATCACTCAACTGACCATAAAGAAATCATGGAAGCACTGTACAGCTGTTTCATCCTTGTTAGGAATCATCGGCAGTGCATATCGACCGCGCCCGAACTGGGACGCGAACCCGGGACGAACGATTCTGAGTCGAACACCTTAGTCATTACGCTAACAAGGATGAAACAGCTGTACAGTGCTTCAATGGTTTCTTTATGATGAGTTGAGCGATGATATCACATGGTGAATTATTTCAGGAAAACAGTCAATCCCTTACTACTAAAAAATAGATAAACTGGGCAACTTATGGCTATCGGAAACTGTGGCAATGTTTGCCGACTGACTAAGATTACTGGTCCACGAAAGCGAGGTCATTAAGGAATACGGCGACTCACAGATTCACTAGCCCACTGCCATACTGAAGCTTTCACCAATGTCTATACCAATGCAGAGAGATATCAGCTATCCATCCGACATCCAGGCGATCAGGTGATGAATTTTCTGGAAGGTTTAAGGCAGCTAGAATAGATGGGCTCCGCGCTTTTCCAAGGGCTATGGCCACGTGTTAATACCGAAGAAAACAGTTTTACTATGATCAGGCTGCGGAGGAAAGCGAATTGCCAGGGTCCGGTTTGAAGCGGCGACTGTACGGATTTACAAGAAATGTAACAGACCCTCCAGAGTGAATCGGTGAGGAATTAGTTCGGTAAGTATCGGGCCAAGCATTATCGTAGGTATCCGCCCCTGCCGTTGAACTAGTGCTTCCGAAAGATTGATGGGTAATAATAGACCCGGTTTCTGATCCTTCAGCTGTTGTGTCCATTAGAAGTTTTATTTGCGACAACTCTTAGAACATAGGCATATATTCCGTAACCCGACGGATTTTGTCCTATTAGATGGAGTGATTGAAATGGTTACTAGGATAGCTCAACTCTCGTGGGAGAATAGTGAAATTCATATTTTCTGGGATTAATATGAGAATGATGGCGTGTTATTTAATGCAGGTTCATGCAAGTTGCAAGTTTTATCTGTCTTGAATGAACAATAGTGTGGGCAAGCTCGGGATATTTTGCATCCTCGAAGTTTCAACTATTGCAGCAGGGCTGGACCAGCTACAAGCCGAATCTTGTTCGTGCAGGGGTACAACAGGGTGAGAGGGATGGATTTAAGAACTTTGGCAGTTTTATCCCACCAGGCGGTCACAAATCTGAAGAGATGTGTTCACGAATAGAGAAGGCCCCATTGACATTTGCTAATTTGAGACAGCTGTGGCATCCATGTGACATTCGGTTGTCGATCCAACGTCGATTATGCGGAGCAGCAATGAGGTTGCATTTCTCTGAGGCACCGAAGGCCTTTGAGAAAAGATGTTCGAAGAGAATTAGTGTTTGAACATCGTTCTCTTCGTGGTATTGCTAGATTATGAAAGAAGCGTAAAGTACTTCGCCCTAGGGTTCAGTATTTAGAAGGGGTACTGAATCAGTAAATGATAAGGTGTTTAGCATAAGTTTTGTGCACGCTCAGAGAATGACTGCTTCGTTGCAATCTTTCATCCGGGGCTGATGATGGTTGGAGGATGGTTTGAGTTGGTATACTTAAAATCAGCCCATGCGATTGTCGGTGATAGTAGGTTATTTGGCTCAGTGCCATAATTTGTAGCCTCCTCACACTGAAAGAGTTTGTCCTCCTGTATAGCTCTTCAACTGACTATTTTGCAGCCAATACTTTACTGAATATCGTTTTTTCCTGTTCTATTAGTTAGTGCTGTCTGGTGGTAAGCAAAACTAGAACAAGTTGACACCAGATTAGTTGTTGTCCAAACTGAAGCCAAACAGACTTTAGCAGCTTGAGCTATTACTGACCGAAAATACCAGAAAATCTGCTTTGATTACCAATCAAAGTTACTAGTAAATAAGGCTTCACGATTTTGAATTAATGTGAACCTAACTCTATTTGATTCTCCGCGCATGTATTACTCGACATGTTTACAAATTGCAAAGGAATTATTCATCCTTATCACCCGGTAAATCTGACCCCGGATTGTGGATGAGAGTCAAAGAGGACAGTTTGATGGAATTGGCAATTGATCGACAGGATGGTGTTTCACTACAACCAGCTTGACGATTCGGGTAAATTGAGACCGTTAGCAGAAAATGGGTTAGTAAAACAGCTCCTGTTTAGCTTTGCAAACTTTCATTTACAAATCAGTGAGTATTGCCTAAATGAATTTGTCATTTTGCATTAAATTTGTTTCCTTTTTTGCCGTTCAGGCCGCCAAAAATCAGCCACACCGTCGGTTAAACCGCGTTCGTCTTAACTGCCAGCATTGTCGGAAAAATGACCGATGGAGCCAAAGAAATACATAAAACCGGATTAATCGTTGTTTTATACTAGGTTGCTAATTTGCATGAACCCGAAAGTTCACTTATACAATTCGTATTGGAAGGTCTTATCAATAGTAGTAGAGAATCTCCCCGGCAGACCAAAGGTTGTCGGTCCGGCACCGGTCCGTAGTAACGATTTTTGGATACGTATGCTTTTTATTCTATAGACCTGAGAGTATGCTGCACAGGAATCTAAGAGGTATAGCCGACTTGACGAAAGGGGGCTGAAAAATGAAGCAGTTGTAGCTACAACATTGCTCTAGGAATAAGAACAAATCGCATAAACATGGTTTGTATCCAGTGTCTTTCAATCTAAGGTCCCCTTTTGCAATGAAGGTTGGACCACGTAGGCCGCACGTGCACGTTCATCAAAGCGACTCGCAATAGCTTGTGCCGTGTTCAAGATGTGACACTTTACCAGTTTTCATTGCTGATCTCGAACTTTAAGCAAGGCACAAAATGTCTAGATCACATTCACCGTGCAGCTAGTTATCCCTGTTTACAGAAACAGTGCTCTACTGAGTGATTTAACTGATGCCTTGTCCAATTCTGCAGGGTGAACTCTGGCTTATGTAATTCAATGAATTTCCTGTAGCACATATTACAGGGTTTCTGCATGACTACAAGTATAATAAAACCCGCTTGTACATCAACCCGTGATTCCTGGACCTGCTGACTGGATATGTCCAGAAAACGCGCAGTGGAGATGACGGGGAATGAGCTTCGTGCTTTGAAATATCGTACAAAGGACATTTGACTGTATTACCATAAAGCATCTCAGTGAATGACAGACATAAACGGCATAGGTAAATACGTACCTCAAACCGACCCAGCACTGTGCCCGAACAACGTAGGATATGATAATGCCTTGCAGTTCCTTGGCTACGTTTGTCTCATAGGACCTGAGAATATAAGAAAAAAATAGGACAGTCTGGTTGTATCGGTGTTTTTTTTTCATTGACTCCGGTACGAAATCAATGCTTGTTAAATGATCACCCATTGGGATGTCTTAATTCTTTGCTAATATTTCTAGGGCCATAGCATTAGTAAGGAAAATGGAAGTGTTTACATATTTCATACTGCTATAAATGCCCCCATTTGTAGACTTTGACATGAAGGAGTTAAAAATATACGTGCCCAAGGGTGCCTATGTAAACTCGCCGGAACATGACGAAAAAAATCAATAGCGATTCTGCGTGATGTGCAAATGATTACCGGTTAACTTGTTTGACAGAAGTTCCTATCGTATTAGATATTCCATCCACGATAATGTCTACATAAAAAAGCGGAAGGTATTCTCTACTAACTAAGGTTTAACAATAATTCCTGGTAATGATCTGTCATCAAAGCCATTCGAATGTGCCAAATTGGTCGGGTTTCATGTTTTCGTGAAGGAACAAGCCCGGGCCCAAGAATGCTTTGTGTCGCATTGTAAGCGGTGCTGATCCGAATGGAAGAGTGTAATAACAATGGAGATCGTTTTCCACCCATGTCCAGTCGTTTGAATTGGTCAAGGACATCATTCGTATGATAAAAAACGAATAGACCTTGTCAAATACCTCTTCCTCATGCCGGAGGTCCATCACTTCGAAAGTTGAATACGACGTTGTCCATGTTGTTGATATTCGAACAGGACATTTTACTTCCCGAATATTGAATTCGAAAGCTCTTACAGTTTCATGCATATTCGTGCGGAGATAGTGAAAGATTGCTTAAATGATGTTAACAGAAATAGCACCTTAGGAAGGGATTGAAAATGTGAATCTCCCAGAAGAAACAAACTGGGGAACGGACGAGAATTCCGAACAGAATTGTGAAACAGTTCACCTCAGATAAAAATCCCCGCCTTCTACGGACCCAAAAAATAAGGAGTACTGCTGGTTAATGAGTTTGAAAGTAATGATCGAAAATCGAAAATAGTGAACAAGTAACTCATGAACAGTTCCCGGAAAAATGATTTTGAAAGTTGCAAAGTCCGCCCTGAATAAACCGGAAATTAATTAGTTAACCCCCTCGTTAATTGCTTTTTTTCCCACGAAACACCCCATTTTTGTAAACGTTGGTTCTAGTCTAGTTAGTTATTCGGATTCAAATTTCTATCAGGTAAAAGCGAATTCAAACCAGACTAGCCATTTTTTGGAGATCTGGATGAGAAATCGGCACTGTTCACGTTGGGGGAAATTTTTTTGGGCATTCATGGATTTTCTCTTTCATTCCAAAGGTAGAAGTCCTCATCCATCGAAAATTCAAAAATTTAGCATGCAGGCCAGTCATTTGTGAAAATGACTTTAGGCATTACACTTGTTGTTCCGTATAACATGTGATTGGTAGAGTAGATCACGTGGCGCCGCCGTTCGAATGTAGGAGACAATTTTTTGGGCAGACGATGGTTCTTCTTACACTTCGGAATTTCAGGGGTCTTATCGGTTAGTAGACAAATTGGTTCAGACTAATGTCTGAAAAATTGATGATCAATTTACTTATGGTTAAACTAAACAATTATAAACGGGGTTAATCGAGATCTGTTTTTTTAGCCGTGAATTGTTCGCCCACGGACATTTTGGCAGAGTCGGTGAAACGGTGATCCCGTGTTTATTCCAGTTTTCCTTTTACGTTTTAGGTTACCGAAAGCAGCTTAATTAAAACAGTACTCAACAGTGTGCAAAAAAATCAAAATATTTCAGGCCAATACTTTTTGTTTACATTTACTCACCGAGTAATTATGCCTGATATCTTTCGGGTATCGATTTTATCAGCATACTTCGGCCGCGCAAAACACGGACTACTAGTTAACGTATATAATCGAATTGAAATACTGTTGCAGTAAAATAGTGTTTGAGTGGATTCATAATTAACGAACTTCGATCTATTATTGATCATTTTTGAATTGAGTTCAGCAACGCGAGTGTGTAGTCCATTTGTATCCTTCGGCTTGTCATTGTTTTGATGTGGTTGTCTTTCGAAGTGGCCATAGATTAGTCGGTTCTTCGGGCCCGTGACCCAGTAGTGACCGATTATTATTTGACTATTGACTCATTTTTAGGATTTACATCTTAATACTCAAAGTTTAGGCAGCATATGGAAATTAATGTTTGGAATAACGAAAGTATTACATTCCCTATATTGGTATGGCGGTAACTGTTTGTTATCCCGATGTGTCACACGTCACTATTGATCACCACTTCTGATAGGAGCACTAACGAGAATTGCTTCATGTTTTCTATTGGTTGTTAAATTCTAGCCGCACCTAACTCGGAAACTCACTACAAATAATAACTTTTAAAAATGCATATTTTCACGAAATTTGTGCACGTTTATAGCACCACGCGAGTGCTTTTCACTGTCGTTTTATTTGCGCCATCCATCGAAAAAACGAATCATGACTGCAACTTGGGCAGGAACAAGATGGTTTGAAAATTAATTCACTTAATGCGATTTGGTAAAAACTAAAAGAATAATCTCAATGTATGCCGTCATCTTGAACTACTCACGTCCGGATTAGGCGCCGCTGAGAAAATGAATCAGGGATCGTCTTTTGTGCTTTTTCGTCCCATATTCAATAGTGTCTGGCAACTGGAGATTTCATTGCTTTTGGACATAACACGATTATCTGCAGAACTAATAGCGCGTAATTTGTTCCCATTTTTGGGATAGAATTTTACTAAAACAAAGCATAGTCATTCCAGTCGCACTATACTGATTTCCAACTTTAGCAACAAGGTTTTACTAAGTTTCTTCTTCTGATTGCCAGTTGACTGCTGCATTTATCAAAGAGTCTTACTCATAGTCTATCACACCAATTCCATAGGGTCAGAAATCTGCCCTCCACAATATAAAACCGAGGAACTCCATGTCTAATAGGTCCTTAGTTACTTGCCACAGGAAGCAGCACAAACGATCGACAGATAGATCTGACTCAAATCAGGGTCTCATTAAATTTACTGTTTACTCATTTCACGGTGACAATCAATAACAAGTCCCAACTGACGTCTAGCCCCCTTCAATGAATTGCCCATTCATAGTGACTGATAAACCCGTAAAAAGGTGACTGGGTTGATGTGGAGTAAAATCGTTGACAACCAGCAGATATCCACAGCGGAGCAAAGTCGAAACGCATTAGATAAATCCGAAATCTTCTGCGAAAGGAGGCAAAAACGTACCTTGTGCATTACCACAGAATCTGTGATGACCTAGGAAAATCTATCGGTCATAAAGTTAGAAAGTCTTAAAAGCAACCGTTAGCAACAAGTCTACAGGACCGAGTGGAATCTATACATTATGTGCATATCCGAAATAATTGAATTTTGTGATGTTCAACTATGCATAACTGCGCATTCTGGACAATCGATTTTTTCCGTCTTCTATGGCAAATTAGGCTTTCTTGACTCCTCATTCGACATGAGCTGCAACTAAGGAACTTGGTTAAAAAACCCGAAATCGTTTTCTCTTAGGCCGAATCATTTCATTTGGAGCATGAACCTTTGCATATATGTGAGGAGCGCAAACAGTATAACAAAAGAGCAATAATTAAGTAGCATCACACTCCTGCGTTTGCCTTAGTAGACGTTTTAGTGGAATTCATACTCTCGGAGATGATATATCACTCAGGAAACACCAAGGTAGGTTGAAGCTGACGATGAAATTTCGTTGGGATGTTCCATATTCACAAATTGTTAGTCGGCAATAAACATGGATGGTGCATATTAGAACTAACACAATAGCCAACTACCAGTTTACGTATATCGCAGTGAAATGCATTAACCAATCAGCCATTGAAGGTCAATCAGTTGACACAATCGTGTGCTTATCCGGTAAAAGTTTGTTACCCTTTCAGACATTCGGTCCTCGAACGGGTCATGCCGCTGTCCTTGACCGACTGTTATCGTGCCTCGCGCATACAGCAAGGCTTGCCAGTTAATCCACGTGGCATAGTCATTCGAACACTTCCGAGGGAGACAGATTGTAGTGTTTTTGTTTACTGTTTATCTTTAAGCTGTTAGAACTGACGGGTAATTGATTTTCAAACTAAGCTGAGTAAACATTGGGGGACAAAATTTGGAATCCCACGCTTTTGTCATCCTATCCAGGCAAAAAAAATTCCACACTTTGGGCGCGAAGGGTTTTTATCAGTTGGAATCTGTGACAGATCACCAATCGTTGCACATCGAATGTTTAAAGGAATTTTGCTTTTAATTTAAAGTTTTGTTTGCCAAAATATGCTGTTTAAAGATATTTCCCGGAAACTGAGTGGAAATTTATACTGTCACGAGGACGAAAAAGACAGAGATGATTGCTCAATTCCGACAACCGTCTGTCATACAGCCTGGTAAAGATCACGGTGGATAAAGGAAATGAAACGTATTATTTTCCGTTAAAAATTCGAAAACCGGAAACCTATTAATCTGCTCCTCTCTTCGTCAGCTGTTTAAGTACTCGTCTTTATTGAATTATCATTGGTATCGAATGTAAGAGCAGCTTCATTCCGCCAATGGGTTCAAGAAAGAACAGATATTTTAGAGAAGTATACATCGTTAACGGGGATGTCACACTGTGAAACAAAATAAGTTAAAACTGAATTTGTGAAGCACGAATAACAGGATTTTAATGCGGTATTTTGTTTCAAATGGTCCAAAGCATGTGAACAGATCCACAGATTACGAATGGATGGACGAATTCCGCAAACACTACGTGATGCCCGTCATTAGGATAATTACGTCTGTCCAAAAATTATTGAATATACAGATCCAATAAATCTAAAGAACTATGGAATTTTCCTACCTAGCACGCAATATGGAAATCAGTTCATTAATGTGAGTGCAAAATACTATTTGTTATTTGGCCGGTTCGGTTTCATATGGCTAGAAGCATGTGGTGCATAAAAAATCTATTTTGCACCCGTTTTTTCATCAGGAACGTTATAATCAAATGATAATCAATAAGTAATGCGGAAGCATCAGGAAAACCATGCAAAAAGATCCCAGCAAAGATAACGGGGAAGAAAACTGTCTGAACGAAGTAGATCTGTATCGGTTTGTGTCTAAAATCTAACAGATCATAGGACTGGATTGTTCTCAAAGGGAACAAAGCAGTCCTGAAATGTTACCTTTCAGAAGTCATGGTTGAAGGAAGGCTATGTGAAAAACCAGATAGATTGTTGATCTTAACATTTTATAAGTCCTACAATACTAATTGGCCGCGACGTAAACAAATTGAAAACGCAGCAAAGATCTATTTCAAAATTTAATATTCTTCACACCTACTATAGTTTTCCTATGGAGTATGTATCCCAGATGATGAAATGAGTCATATGAAGCGGCAAGAAAAGTTCCGAATATTCGTACTAATCGTGATATCATGTACTGTTGATCAATTAGATTAGCGTCTTAGTTGCAAACGGTTCATCGTTAGTTGGACAGAAATCATAGGCAGGAAATGATTTGTAATTAGATATCTACTACTGTTTTTTTATGCCAAACATCTTCGGGTTCAAGGTCGTTGAAAAGGTCTGAGGCCAATCCTAATGACAAACTCATAAACAGAAGGACAGCTGCTAATTGCGCGCGCCTGCTGACTGTGTCCCATCCACTTGTAATAAAAAGATGACTGTATTGGTATCAACAATCAAAACAGCTTTTGAAATTAATGACCTGATACTACACGTTTTCAGTACCAGAATTTGGATTCCATTGCAAATAATGTTACTGGTCTGAGTGCGACTCAGTTGCTTCCCTCCAATCACAGTTGAAGTAATACGCGTGCTGAGAATATTCACAAATTATAACATAAATGGCAAAAGGTTTTATTGCATTTTATTATCCACCGACCACTGTTTAGTAGTCTCTGAATGTTATTCATTAGTTGCGGTCTGCGTGAGAATGATTGCACTAATATTTACTGAACGCACAGTCATATGAGTGAACACCAATAGACCAACATTTCACGGGTTGATAGGGAACAGTTTGCTCGTGATATCCCCCGAACAGTATTTACGCACCAGAGGCGTAGCCCTGTGATTCACAACGTACGACCCATAATTGAAGACTAATGCATACCAGATGACGCCAGGATTTACACTGTGACAGCTGGACCCTTGTAGCCTAACTAAAGTAGTGTAGAACATGAGTGGACAGGGTTCGCTACGTAAACCATAGATCCACATGCCGTCGTGTAGTTCTGTTCGCTGAGATTGTCCTTCAGATTGCATAGTTTGTAGTTCTAATCAAGCATTTGCTAAGATTGCCCCAAATGCTCTCACTGGAGATGGGGTAAGAATTACCTACTGGCCATCAAACGAGACAAAACCCTCGTGCATAACTAATTTTTGGAATCACGACCACTTGCGCGTACAAAAGTACAAATTGCTCTCCAGTTCATTATGAAATCGGTAGAATCACTCATACCTGGTCAGAGGAAGCATTAATTATCAGCGATGTTGCAGACTCCTCAGACAAAATTACATGGGATCAGTAACAGTTGTATTCCTCCGCTAACATGGAAGATAAATTATTTCTCAACATGAAGATGTAAACACGATGAAGTGATTCTTTGAATTCAATAAAAGGATTTAGTTTTCTCCATACGGTTTGACCGGAAACCTTTAGTCTGGATACAATTATCATTTCTTTTTATGGATCATGCCTGTGTCCATGTACTGTCAATTTTACATTCAGTCAACTTATTCTATTGAGAAATGGCAACCAAAATGCCAATGAATTTAGATTTTCACAAACGTATCGACAATGTAGCTTCTGCTGATCGTATTTCCAACACTTGAGCTTTGTCGCACCCTCCACTGGTTTGTTTGATGTGTACATGCAAACATCATTAGAAACGTCTCAGTTTGAATTGTCTGACACGGGTTTCATGTCTTGTTGCCGGGAGTATAAATAAACTCAATGGACCACGAAATTTAGGAATGCATTAGCACATCATGTAGTGCATTTAAAACGGTTGGATTCCACATCTACTGTGGATTTAACTAGAAATTTCAGATCAAAAATGTGAAATTGAATTGTTAGCTTTCAGGTACTTGGAAGTTTTGTTTTCATTTCATTAGGCGCTTACAAACTCATAGCATTCAAATGACCGGAAATCATCGGCTGACCATTCGAAGTTGACTTAGTTGTGTGACGAGGTCACAATTTTAGATGCAAAAATGAAGCGCCTATAGACGAAATCCGGCATCCTGAACTATACCTTTATCCACCATATTTGTCTAGAACTTCCTTCCTCGACCAACTATATTTTGTTAAGAAGATGCCCCATTTTAAGCGTATATCACCTGGGAAAACTCAGATTTGTTTACCCAGTCATGGTGTCTGTCTTTTACCAAATTTCTTCGACCAAACAGTCCCTCAATATTTCAAATGATGGGAAAAATGGGTCTAATGGTTATCGGTTTCATAAACATTTCTTGTGGAGTTGAATTTTTGCTTTGAAATAGTTGCATACAATGCGAAAGCTCGGTGTGTACCATCCGATGCAAGGACATGTATCATTTAGAGCCTCAACTAGCTTGTGAATGTAAGAACATTTGGTATATATTGATGGCTGGTTCTGATTAAGGCATAGCTAAGCCCAGGGAAAAGGTAAGCACCCACATAAGTCGTCATCACTGGGAATATCATACGATTTAACTTTGAAAGCCTCTTTCCTGGACAGTTTCACTGGAATCTGGTGGAATCGCGACTTGTATGGGTGGCTTATCAGCACAAAAGTTTGCTGGAGGAGGGAAACATAGAAAGTCGAAATTGTCTGGAAAAACATTGTTGCCTTGCGGGAAGTATTTGGATGTGCAATATCTGCAATTGGTATTTAGAACAAAGGGTCAAAATGCCGCTGAAATGACTATCCGTAACCTAACCCGAATATGTCGTACCGCTGAACGTGGAACTATCATTGCGATCGGACACACTCTACTAGGGGTACTATTTTTGTTCTCTGCAATTCATTTTGAACAATACCTGAAAATAACATAAGCATTTTGACAGAAATCAAAGGAAACTTGTGCACACTATTCCCAAATCGGTTCAAAGATTGTCTTGTAGGAAATCCGAGACCTAGACTAGCATTACAAGAAGCGTTACTTTGAAAAGCCCAGACTATAGCAAGAAGTCATTTGTTTGAAATCCACAGTTGTAAAAACCCAAAGCCCTTTTGTTACGGCAGTCAAAAGATGGGCGTAGCACACACCAAATTGGTTATATCGTAGCACGGTTTCGTTATTTCGTTTACAAATGGCTTTGCTGCTAACCGTTATCCGGTGAGAAGAAACGTGATTAACATGTAAGATTTCCTTGTGCTCGCTTGTTCCATGATGTACTTTGGTCCAATTTTTGCAACAATGAACCTTGCGGTAATGTGTTCCGTGTTCTGATTACTACCTAAGAACAAACATTTGGTTATGCTTCTGATAAAATTAAAATTATCTGTTTCACTGTAAACGATAAAGGTTCGTGCGAGATGTCGGCTGCCATGAAGAACTCGTCAGACACTATATCAGCAGTAAAATCCCTAAAAACTCACTGTAAGCTAGAAGAAAGAAAAGTAAGATAACCGCTGAGGTTGATTTAAAGTAGCCAGATGAGTGAAGCCTGGAAATCTTTCCCAAATTTTCAGGCGGAGCAAATGGATCCGGCTCCAAAAATGACACCTTACAGCCTGTGGTCACGTCAGGTCAGTGTACAACGCAAGAGGAACTACGCCAACAGCCCAAAATTAGATTGCATTACCACTTTACAAATGTGTTCCGTTTCAACAGAATCCCTAAACCCTGAGTCTGTTCTATTCAATCGCCATAAGAATATTGATTTCATAAATGTGCAGCCAAAACATTTTACCCAACAACACATTAGATAACTTGATGTGGACGATGCAACACCAAGCGGGATCCAAAGAGTACGAGAAAATTGAATGGTCACTGCATATAGCACTTAATTTTCGTCACATGTTCCGGTTGGCAGCAATAAGGTTATCGGTAGATTTTATTGCTGCATTAGGACAGAAACCTCTTATACTATAACGTGAAACCTTGCCATTAATATGAACGCGCAATAATTAACTATAAGAAGCGAAGGTTACTGCGGTTCAAGCTTGCCCGCCCTGCATTACTGAGTTCTGTATACTTCTGCCGCCGTCCGAACTATCAGCCTTGTGGAGTCCGGTTACCAGGATCACCAGCTCAGCCCTACAGGTCTGTTCTCGGATCTGGATCCATGTTTTGGTCGAATCAACATCTTAGGTGCAAGAGTCGTACCGGTTGTCGATGATAATAAATCATTGACTTTCTCCAAATTGCCATGTCAGCAAATCGTTCCGGAATCAGCTTGGAACGCTTTTACTGCAGAACGACTAAACCAGGAACGAACTAAGAGTGGGACCGAATCCGACGTGCAACTTTCCAGGAGAAAACACGTGCTTTGAATATGAAGAAAAGATAGCCGTTGTCTAAATGCGTCCATACTGTATGCTGCTATCTGATGCCTATTCAAGTTTTGGAGAAAAACCTGACTACGGTAGGTCATTTTCACCAGGAAACTGAGAATGCTTGATCGGTACAAGCTCTAAGAAATTCTGCAGACAAGACTGGAAAACGGAAGCTCTAACCAATAAATAAGCGATAGTGAGCAAATGTGCATTGTCCCGGTAACTGACGTCGACAAGGAATCTGACTTGAACTGCAACACCCAGCAAGTAGTTCTCACGGCACACTACCGACGTGGCATTTTAGTTGGAATGGCTTTGCGAACCCGGGCTGCTAATCAACTGACCTCGTCGGCGAGCATCTGGCGCTGCTTGGTCCAGAGTCTATCCATGTTCAATGGTAATGGATGCAAAACTAGGTGGCCGTTTGCAATAGCATAGTCTTCGACCGCCATGGCCACTTAACGATGATTCGCGATTTACACGAAGCTGACTTCTTTGCCGTTATCAATTGGTCATGTCAGAAAAAGTGAAAAAAATTATCTGGTTTATAAAGAAAGCAGTCGATGGTTGTCACCTCTGTTTGTCAGTGATTACCAGATATACGTACGCTCAACAATGATTCCCAACACGTAAACTGCCTTGTTTTAATTTTTCTATTGATAGCTGACTACTTGGAATCATTTTCTACCAAATGTTGTAACTACGATAAAAAATAGAAAGTAGACCTATAAAGAGAATGAGATGCTGTTTGTTGGAAATATTTTGCTTCCGGAGTGATTGTTAAAGAAAAATCTACCAGCAAATTTCATCAGGATGAAATGAAACTCCTTTCAACACCAACCGAAACTAATATCGCCAGTACTTTCGAGGCCGCAACATTTAATCCGAAGCTGTGGGCACATTTTGTAGAGGGGGATCAGCAAGCGTAAGATATGACGAAAGTCCATCACAGCTCCATTCCGATGACAGGTAAACAAGGCAAACCGCTCGAAAAATGAAACATCTACGGTACATGCGTCTTCCCTAATGATAACATTGACACCATGAGCCTGATATGGTCAAAAAACTTTGTCCGGATTAAATAAAAGCCAGCATGACGTCCTGCCATCGCAGCTTGAACTTGGGCACCTTCAAGCAATAGATGAGATATGACATAACATCACTGGAAGAGGTTTCCCGGTCGAATCCTACTGAAAGCGACAAAACTGACGAGCTGTAGCATTTTACAGACTCTGAATCGCATGGATTACTTTCAAATGGTCATCATTCGAGGTGCGACAAGTGCTTCCGCAAAAAATCACCTTGTTTGATCAAATTGTGTTTACGTTTAGAACACAGTTCGAACGAAATATATCTTAGTAAAAATGATTCCGGCGTCGCTGTATTCTTCAAAATCCGACCCAACAGCCAACGATAGGGCATAAAAACCACTTCCCAACACAAAATGTTCGAGTCGATTTTGAACTCGATAATCTTTTTTCTTTAACGTCTCTGGTTCTCTAAAATGAGACCGCTTTACCGAGCATCAGCGTGTAGATACTTTATAAAGTTTTCACAACAAGTGTGAACTATGACGGATATTTTGACATAAGAAGACCAATAGACAGAATAAACTTAACCTCTGGCCAAACAAAACGTTTGGGAATTTTTTAATGTTGTGCCCAATAATTAATGCAACTTAGTCTAATGCACTGAAAACTTTCGATTGAGAATAACTGGCAAGGATAACATCGTTTTTCGTTGTAACCTACTGGAGAATGTCACCGAAGGTTGACCACAACATCTCGTGGTAGGGTGTCCCATTGGGCGGTATTCTGTACACAGTCGACGAAGCAAGTGAAGCCTTCTCGTTTCTCAATAGTCCGTCCAGAGCGAGACCCCGTTTCTTGTTCACGTCAGTCAGGGCTGCTTGAAGCACGAACTTTTGCGTCCAGTCTTTCGTGCCCGAACCAATTGGTACACCGTCTCTGTAATTTAATACAGTACAAAATATTACAATCACTGATTTGCACTAACAAATGTAGTGTACAGTGCCGTGAGAAACTTTATCCGCCCTTCCTATCGTTCCATAGTAGGGATTTGTAAGAAGAATTGACTACACACAGGATGACTTGAAATGCATTACCTGAAGTGCGTTTGTCCTAGTGCTTACAGGGACTGATCATTCGAGTAGTATTTCGGGAGAAATGCCGCAAAGGTTTGCGACAAACTCCCAGAGCTGATTGCCATTATTAGTCGGAAAAAATTAGCAGAGTAAAATGTGGCGTACGGATCACATCGAGGTTAGTTTTCTATTGGAATCCGCAAAGCACATGTATACATCAAATCAAATATGTCAAAATGATGACTTACCGCACTCGTAAGCTGTCAACGACTGAACGATAGGACCCTTTAGTAACCATGTAAAGCTCCGCAATTTGAAGTACTGCATTTGTGATGACAAAACAGGAGAGAATAAAGCGAAAAATTCAAGGAATGGGGGAAGGTGGAACCAAATTAATCACATTTTTTTTGCTTTTTCAGACGGACAGAAACATTTCATGAATCACTTGTCTAGTGAGAGCAAAACTAAATGGTCCCTTTTGTTTGTGCGTGGGTTATTTATTTGCGCAGGAACCAGTCGTTGATCAATAATGCTTCCTTATTCTCAAACCGTTTAGTTAATGCTCACTGCGAGCGTGATTTTATGCTAGAAAACCCGGAATCACATGCGAAAAGCAAACCCGTTTCCGTTCGGTATGATACATGTAGAGAAACAAAGCAAATGTTAAATAACCAACGTCAGATTCTCCACTGTTTATCAACTATGATTGACTGCTTCGACCGAACTGAATGGACCCGAGCCAATATCAATTATAATACGTCTAATCTCGATCAAAGGACCGATTCTGACTAGACACCAATACTGGCTAATGCTCAGCGGTTTTGTAAATCACTTGAAACAGGCCTTTGTTTAATGCAAAACAAGAATTTCAGCAGGACACCAAGCAATGTCAGTTGGTCGTCGCTCGCCACCAAATCTATCCCACCGCTAATTTCTCGTGAGTACAATCAAAGTCAGCTTACCGGCAGATGGGTAGAAAACCTTGAAGTTTGATCTTGGTGCAATTTGTATTTGATTCTCATATGAAGTATATACTCAGATACATAGGCACGGTTTACCTGTTCTCCCACAAATCAATATTACATTATTGTGTTCTCCTTGCTGAACTCTGAAGCCGTGCGGAACAATATCCTATATATGACATTTAGAATTTTCGAAGAATGAAAAGCAGTCGTGCAAGATTTTGTTTGGAGTATTTTAAAAAGACAATTTACGCAGGTCTTCTTTTGCCAAATACTTTATCCAAGACTAATTTTCACCATTCTATTGTTTGTTTACTTCCCCCAGATTGAAAAAGGTCACAAACAAATTGATGAAAGCGATATGTTTAAGATGTGTAGCGCAAACATAAGTTTAACACCAATGCGAACCAGCGACGAATTTTTACAAATATTCCACGTGAAAGAACTACTAAGTGGAATGTCAAATAGCACGGCAATTGCTTAAAATGATAGCAATCGCTAAGTTAAAGTGGACATATTTTCTTGTAAGATGACAATCAACGTGAGCACCGAAACATTATCGGCTCCTTACCTGGAAAGGTTACATTGTCTCTTATGTTATGAGACCTAACCAGTTACAAGTTGCAGAAGACTTAAACAGGATTGTGTTGACCATGCCAGCGCCTGACAAATTCCGTGATTTCCACTCCGAAATGCCAACACATGGTTCCGGTTGAAATATAAAGTTGACTTAAGGTAAAAATATTTCACATCCGCTAGACGATCTTATTTTCCACAAAATTCATAATTGAGGTTTTTTCCAAGACACCATCATAAAAAGGTAATACTAGCGGGAAGATTATGCACTCAATGAAAGTATGATTTGTAGTTTTCATGTAGCCTAAGCGGCGATAACCATTGGAATAATTTAATTTAAATGGACATAGTTATTGGATTTTGGGTGAGGCAAAGATTCGTTTATATAATTTACTGTTTGTTCATAAACTGGAATTGACTGGGACGCAATATTTTAACTTCTGATCAGACAGAAGCAAGTCTTTGGAACATCGGTCAGATAGTAGCGAGGAAGAATTACGGGGGTTTGAAACCAATACGGTGTATGTTCGCACAGTAGACTGACGGTCAGTCCACACAGATGCCGATCGGTAACTAGGTTCGGTCGCATTCGAGTTCGGCGGATCTATCATCCAAATAGCCTTGCTTGGAGCACACGATTTGAGAGTGTGCATACCTTGGAGCAACGACCAACATCGTATTTGCACGAGTTAGCTTTATATACCAAACTTGTGATGATCCAGCAGATCAGGAGCTTGTGATTCTCAGAATGATCACAGTTTTGAATCCGAGATCAATCGATCACATAGGCGGAAAACAACGGTTTCCCGTTATCGGTTCGTTACACCATCAAACCTGTTACGATCTCATGGGATTGCATAGCACAATTTTCCCGGGTCACGTTTGCCTTTCTCTGTTTGTAATCAATGGACCTTGGTGCCCATGAAGCATGCCACCTTCCGTACATTTAGGCAATGAGCATACAACAAAAGCCCTAAATGATGCATATCAACAAAACTCCAAATGCTAGCTTGAGTTTTCCGCCACTTGGCGTGGGCTGATAAATCTAAGACTCACATGGTCGGATGAACAGAGTGGGTAGGTCGTACGGACGAAAATAGCCCATGTCAAGCAAATGATACAAAAACAGTCGATTATTTTTTAGGTAACAATTTTCTATCATAAACGAAAAGAACCATCAGTCTGTTGCCAGTGAATCTCCCCATTCCACAGCCGCACTTCTCCTCATCACATGCCAACACGGGCTGGATACTGGGTGATTCTGGCTATCTTGTTTTCTTGTCCCACTTAGCAAATCAGACAACATAATTCGATTACTTTTGAGAACAAACTGAATTAAGGTGATTCCACCTAGTCAATCTACTATGTGAATCTCACCGTATATTAAACCCATCACTTTCATTATTTGGAAACTAAGACCACGATGTTAGTTCGTGAAAACTTGTATTTGGAATACGCAACCGGCTAGCGTCTTCTACTATTACTGGCTACACACCAGTTGCCCAGTCCACGAATGTGTTTTCGTGAAACATTTATAGCACCTTTTAAGAGTCATGGATTGAAATGTACATTTGGATTTTGAGTGAATACCAACTTATTATATCCCCGATCATCTGAAGAACCAAAGAATTCATAACGTGCAATGTTTTTCTACGTCATTATTGACCTTGCTCAGTCGAAATAAAAGGATGCACGTAGTCTGTCTTATTGATGACGCGCTTCGTGATTCAGCTTCACATAGTTCACTCCCTTGTTCAATAATCTAATCCGTAAACAGACCAGTTTGATAAATCCACGATTTACATGGCTAAACGTGACTGATTCCGGTTCCCAGCTATCAAACCCAGCCATCGGATTTGCGATGCTCACCGAGGTCACAAACCTACGAGTTGCAACTGACTCCGTTCAGGCCCATAGAGAAGGACAATTTAAAACCCGACGACACGTCATTACTTCAGAACAGAGGACTTTTAACAGTAGACTAGAGGTATAATGAACTGTGTATAAACTGTGTTGACCCGGTGTTTGCAGAGATATTTCGATTAGCATTCACGAGCGAGGACTGATTGCGAAGAGACAAGCTAAATTGTCAGCAGCTATGCACGGATGCTGCCAGGAAAGCTAATGATAAAACGATTACGATTTGCCATAAATCTGCTCAATTATATGGATATGAAAATCGCAAGGCGCATTGATTTCACTCACTAATCACCACGATCGTTGTTTGCAGTTAAACGGTTGGGACGGACAGTGGTAGAATGTGAACCAGTTCGATTTGGTTTTAAAGTTCTCGCTGGTGAACGTTTGGCAATCCGTGACCACAGCGCGTTTGACAAAATACGACGCATATATAACGTATAAAACTAATCTGGTAATAGCGAAAGTAGAGACCTAGGCCAATGCTAACTACCTTCGACCTATAAATGCAAATATTCACGTACTTATATACGAACGTTGTCGTAACTCACTTGCGATGCGGACCTTTCGAATCGAGAGTCGGGAGGCGTTTTCGACACTCAACTGCACGGGTATATTTTCGTCGTGATAGAATAACTGGAAATGGAACCGTGTTTCGAAAGACCTCATCATGTTTGGACAAAAACTTTCTCGTCTTTCAGACGTATAATTTATTTTGGCAGCAATTAGATTTAGATGACAATAAGGAATTTTGCTTCTGATTATTCACGAGTTGAAGAAAAGATAGACAGATAAATAATACGAGTTCAAATTGACCAAAACGACACCTGCGAAATTCACGGCTGACCGGTTAAGTGCGAAAAATGTCCATTATCGTGTCGATACATTGTCCCAACCAAACTGGTTTCCCCTGACACTAGTTCTAACTTCGAATTGACAGACATAGGCGGTCCTGGAAGAAAAAAAACATTAATCAGACGGAAAACGTAATTCCGGAAATTTACAATGCCCACAATCACCTTTCAATTATCGTGGAAAATAATATGCTCCATGAACGAGAGAAATGTTCCAGCGAATGCCCCCACTCGACTAGAACCTGTTTGCAGATAGGAAAATGTTGTTCAGTTCCGAGGCATCCGTTAAATTAAAATAAATAAAAACAAACAAACACAGGTGTCAGACCACAGGAATTAAGAAAAGATGAAAATATTTACACTCATGGTTGAATTTTATGATTCCTTTGATTGCTTTAAAAACTTGCATAACAAGAAAATCGGAGGAAAAAAGAAGCTATCTGATTCAACGCAGCACTAAATCGGTTGGCTTTTACGGAAGTAGCGGGTGTGAGGGCGTGGTTGTGTGTCTACGCATACGTGAGTGTGTGTGTGCGCGCGCGAAAAATGAGTTAAGCAAACCGACACACTTACTCCGTCACACCGAACTGTCTAGTGTAGTGTTTACTTTCTCCATACTGACTACTCATACTACAGACTGGACAATTACGTGTAATGACTGCTCTTGTGTTTTCTCACGCACGTATAAACCGTATCGAGGCAAGAACCAGCATAAACTGATTAGTCAGCCAGGTTTGTTTATCTATAAACCATTTTCTATATGCTTGCTTTGTTCTCAAACCGAATGCCGGCCGTGCATGTCCGAAGCAATAGAGAATAAGTCGAGAAAACGTGACACACGCGAAAGCACGTTAGGTCCACGGAAGGTAAAATTAGGTAAAAAAAAATCAAAATTTTACTTTGATCTTGGCTAAAAATAAGGCAAACTAGCTTCGAAATTTTTACTCAGAAAAATTTAAAAACAAAATACGAGATCATAGGTGAAAAAGCTAGGTTAATAATTCAATGCCTTCAAGCAGTCAGTCGAAGCGATGTACGTTTGAGAGCGTCATTACTTTTTAGGACTGTACGACGTAATAGCACAAATAGGATTTAATCCCTACCGTGAATGTCCATCGTTCCGACTAAAAACGGTCTGCACGTATATCGAGAAAAACGACTTTGGCGCCGCCGGGGCGTATGTACAAGGAAGTACCATGAATTTACACCTTGTACAGCGATGGTCTTCTGTGCCGAATAAATAACAAATTATTAGATAATCATTGATTGATTGATTTCAGATGCGATTTAGTTGTTTTATCGAAACTCTCCATAATCCGTTTTCTCTTTTGTGATCTATCTTGCGTGTATGCCCCTTTTCCAAAGGAGAACTATTCGTAGAAATTCATTTTGTTTGGAATTCCTCGGCCTAGAAGAACTTTAGTTATCTTCAAAACCTCGTCGACTATCTCACCGAACAGGTCATATGCCACACATAACCGATGATTATCCTGTTGCAATGAAGCTTGCATACCGAAGCTAGCACGAGAACACCCATCACTTCCGGCTTGCTTACTCATACGGGCATCGGAAGTAGTGACTAATCTGGTTGAGTGAAACTAACAACGAACCTAGAATTACAAGCACAAATATGATTTAAAAAAAGCAAAAGCGGATTGCGTAGCTTTTGTGAAACGCATGAAATTCAATTCCATATATCAGATGCCATAACCATTTAATTCTTACTATTCCTAACTTCACGACTTTAATCTGCTTCCAGTCTGAATTGGGTGACAGGCGCACGTAAGGCCTGTCTCAGAATGAGTAGATCGTATATTGAACTCCTTCAAAAATGGCAATTCCTTAAAAATTGTTAAAGCTGATTTGCTTATAGTTCAACTTACCTTAGAAAGAAGCTAGTTCTTATTCGTTTCCGGAATGATGAAATTGCACGTAGACTTACTTTTATTAATTACGTCACACAAAAGATCATTTGAGAATAAATACATCTCACGTTTTGAAGTGCGTAGGAACACGGAAAACTCTGTGTTCTTCAACATCCACTCATCACATCATTTTGTGCGGACTGGTGAGGAGTACCTGTTGTTGGCAGAATAAATTCTAGTGGCCTTCAACTGAAACGTTTTCGCTGGAGAGGCTACTGGTCTTCAGAGAATACATCTTTGCAGAATCTATGCAACCACAAATTCGCTTAGCTTCCTTTTCGGTTATATTCTATTGCTTGTTTTTCTCACATGGAAATGAATAAGTCTTTTTGTGGATGGAATATCAGGTGCTTATTGGAGGCCTATTCGTCGAAGGCGTGAGCATATATTTACCTTCGGCTCAGGAAAATAATCCTATGGGCAGAAAAATGCAATAACCGGAAACAAATTACAAACTGCGAAGATACAAGCAATTGTTTGCACGCAAGTCATTCATCCGCGTGCACATCTGTTAGATATATATAAAACGTCAAATCTAAATAGATCACTAGCGGGTTTTTCAGTGAGATAACATAATACCAGGTGAGGAAAAAACACCGTGTCTGGATGCATCACATAACGATTTGAACTTAGTTGGGGACGTGTAAAGGTAATACTCTAAAACGGCAAAAAAATGCGTTTATGTGAACGAGAAAAAGGCTAAGTCTTTGTAAATGGGACACGGTGCACCGAGCAACGAATTTTCCAAAAAGCTAACGTCCGCGTTATCAACAACGCAAACGGTAGACTGAAATTACGTCTGGTTGGGCACCACGTTAGTCTGTCTGTCAGTGTTTTGGAAATTCTTATGATCTATGAAAGAAGAACTGATTTTCTTCAAGCTGGACACCTTTGTTCGTCTGAAAATGTTTTGCTTACTTTGGTCTGGTGGTCCCGAAGAACGGAGTTCGAAATTTCTCCTGTGGCAGACGGGAATGCCACAGCAGAAGATCCAAGTATTTACAAATAAACGTAACTATACTGAAACGAGCGAAGGACTCCACTTCATCAATTTCCATTTTCGGAGTTCATACCTCTTTTTTGAGCAGTGCTTTTCATGGGAGTATACCAGTAGCTTGGCAAAAGTAACATTTCATGCTACCACAGTTTGGAGAAATAAAACTGAATAATACGCAGCTATGCATTCGAAAAGGTCGTCGGTTTTTATTCAACCATATTGCATATGAAGCTAATGTCGATGATGAAGCGTTTTCATATGTGAATGGAATGTGACGTTAAGTGTGGTAACAAAAAATCCCTGGTGAAATTTGCTACTATTAGCCCAGTTGAATCGCTTATTTAGACTTCTATGCAGCGTTTCAAAATTGAGGACTAACGTGGAAGCTGTTCATGATTCAGCTGACAAGAGAAAGGGAATAAACGTTTCCCTTAGGAGATAGAAAATCGATCATACCTCAGATATAAAGGTGTTACATAACCCAAGTTTTTTGCTAACAGGCGTATCGTCCCAGGTGCAATTGTTCGATGTCATATATCAAGGGCCATTATAGGTCAGGCATGGTTATGGATTGGGACTGTAATTGTAAACGGGTATCAGTGTTTGCTCTACTAAACGACGTAGTATGTTCGTGTGATGAAAGAATCATGCCCAGATTTACATGAACGAAGGCCTTCCAGAAACATTCCAGTTATCACAGCTAAATCAATTTTCACCAGCTGTTAGGTACGTTTTTAACCTGAATGAAAATATTTTTAATTTGATTAAAGTAGTTATTTTCAGCCTTATTTGAGAAATTAAAAGTATTTTACTTGATAACCTGTATTCCTCTGCTTAAACAGTTGGCACTCAAGCAAAATTCTTCAAGCCAGGGGGATTGAGAAATGAAAACGAATATATAATAAAAAAAGAAAAAAATCGCGATGATCATTAGAAGATCCGTTTATTTTACCTTCGCTGCCTAATTGGGAATATTACGAAAACCCTGGATGTTGCAATGCGGAACGCCTCTTTACGTCTACGCGGAATTCCGAGGCAGATACGGGTTGTAAAATAAATTTCACCTGGTCAGTCGACGGCGTGGCAAAGCGCCGTGAAATCATTTCCTGGCGGATGGGTACACACAAGTCCAGGATGCGATTCATATGGTCCTGATTATCGAAAATGGACTACAAACTGTCGGTAATACGGCTTCTCGTCTTTTCGTTGCCAAGGGTTTGTATGACATTTCGTTCAAGTTAAAGCCTAGCTGAGCCTAGAAAATGATAGCAATAAACCTAGTGACTGTCAAAAGTTGGGTTAATTACTATCAATTTGTTATTTGTGCCTAATGTGACTGGCGTGATTTCCAGTCTTGTTCCTGCTGATCACTATCTCCGATCGTGGCTGTTTATGTGAGATTAATTTGAGGGAATTAAACGACTACAGCTTTAACTAATTAATGCCTCATCTTTGAAAACGCTGGTTTTTGAACACCGACGATCGGCTGCAGATAACCGTATTACATAGCATACATCATAGATTAGAGTTTCGTATGAGACCGTTGTACGCAAATAAGTCAACGCAAGCGGTTATTTGGGATCTCGAGTGTTCCCACTGTGTCGATACAAGTGAAAATTCATAGAAATTCCGCGATCTGCGGAAATAAAGTTTCATCAGACAAAAAAACGATTTATCAGACGTTTTACCTGTTTCACTTGAAACCTGCAAATATGCTTGTAAAGTAAAGGGGCTTCAAGTCAAATGTTTTCGCTCAGTGCTTCTTTTGAGTCGTTTCTAGAGATATTCATGCACATGTCCGAAGTTAGGGACTACGATCAAGCGCTTCTATCTGTTGTATGCCTGTAATTTCTCTGTGATCGAGGTATTCATTCATTATCGCTATCAAGAACAAGGATATGATTTGCCTGTGTTTGTGTTTCCTGTCTCGTTTTTTCGTCTCTTCTGTTCGTTCTTTTGTAAAGCAAATGTAGCATCGGAGGAATCTGGCTGTGTAATCACTTATTTCCGATTATTGTTATTGTAGGTTTTATGAAATTTTCCAATTTGGCATCGTTCCCCTTGGAAGAAATCGTGTTTCGCATACCAGTCGATGCAACAGAAAACGCTCTTGAGTAAATCTGTAGACATCCCCATCGGTTTAGAACCTCGGCAAAATTTTCAGATGAACATATATTTGAACACATCTAAAGTTCACAGGGAATATGATTTGGTAGTGAAAGCCAATTTCCATAGGACGTAACAAATTTCAGGGACCGTTTATTTCCATTTCACACCCTTTGTGCTTCGATCCTTCGGAATGTCTTTTGTATATCTTCAGTTTTAATCTCTTAGGTGTGAAAAGTCAAAAGACAAATTGTGGACTTGTTGCTATGCAAATATGTTTATCGGAAATTGACCTACAAACTTGTCAAAAGTTAAACACAAACTTTAAGAATTATTAACTGCGAGTAATTATCCAATGGAATCAACGGTTTGCTTGAACTGGATACTGTCGGTCTATATTATTGTAGGAATAGTTCAATTAATGATATTTTGTTCCATGTTCCTCAGGGATCACTAATTAGCTGTCACAGTTATTTCTAATTTGATTTAACCAACCGAAAGATTTCGAATCCAGGCATCAACATTGCGTACCCGTTTGCGGAAACTGTTAATTAAACATTGCATGCGTAATACTGGACCGTGAGATCCGTGTTTGCTTCATTTTCTTCCGGGTATATTTGATGCGATTGCAGACCGGAAAACAAAAACGTTACCTTTCTTCTCCCGATTATTTTGATAGTTATAACGGGAGCTGTAAACATTGCCAACAGCATTGTGTGACTAAGTTTGAGGAGGTGCACATTATTGTGCCTTTTTATTCGTTCACCTGTACTCGTTTTTTGGTATTCTTGCAGAATGAATGAATTATCGATCATTAGCAAATGAAATTTGATAAATCCATGACAAATCATAAGCAAGGGTCAACCGATGCAATGCTTTCAGAACGTATTAGGCCGATCCGCATTAGATTTGCCAAATCATGAGGACCGGTAACAAGATTTCTTTGTTGTCAGTGTATTTGGTTCGACTGATTTTGCCGTGACTGAAGTCGGTAGGGCGTTTCATTTCGGTTTGGGTTCCGGGGTTAATTCGCGTAAGCACAGCAGCGACGTTGGAGCTGCCTGTGTTTGCTTTGCTTAGATTGCTAGATGCAACGAACGCTGGTCTTCCTTTTTGGAAAATACATTTATTAAACCAAGGTGATGTGAAGGCACAGGAAGCCTCGGTTTAGTTCCATTGTTGGTTTTGGTATCTGAACATTTATGTGAGAGTCAGCCGCGCTTTGGTTGACCTCTCTTGTCAGTTCCTTCAAACTCTTCTCTCTTTGACTACACATGAAACTATGTCAAAACTGATCATCTTGGCATATGTGTCGTGAGTTATGCAACTTCTTGCTGATAATGCTGTTCATTAGCATTTTCATTCTGCACCACATAAATTTTCTGAACTTGGGAGCGTACCAACCGACTTCTTGATCAACTAGCAATCATTATATTCGACATTTCATTGCATGATTTCCTACGGAAATCCATGTGTTCACACCTTTTTCAATCAGACCTGGTCTGAGTGCCAGTCTAGAACAACGTTTTTTCAGTCCGAATTGCCGAATATATTAAAATTCTTGGTGCGGTCTCTAGTAGCGAAAAGCAAACTTTGCTAACAACTAAGATAGTTCTACGACCGACGCACAGGGGGCATGGCTAATAATTGCCTGGTCCTGCACTGCGCGGAAACAAAACAAACCCTCGTACCTGAATTCATTATCCGGTCAATGACTATGGAAGTGTACATTCTCAGACACTTCTTTAGACGATAGGTGCCAAAAACAATCCAATTCTTCGTTTTTTCTTCAGCGACTGAATTCACAGCTGATGTAGCATGAGCTCACCGTGTGACACGATGGAAGAGGTAGTTCCACGAATGCGCATGTCAATATAAACTTTAATGATCAGTAATTGTCATTTTATTTCGCACCAAAGCAACGAGAAAGTTTTGAAATCGCATACCGTGAATACTGGATAGAGCAAAACTAAGTGTTTTTACCTTTTTCAAGTGGGTACGTTTCGGTAGAATGTCTGACCTAAACCCGACTGACATTTTTAAACAGTTTATTAAAAATTGTGCTATATCGTCAACAAATGCTTAGTGGTCACTTTTCTAATTTCAGATAATTGTACTCTATTGAACTGAACATTTATTGTACGCGCACGAACGTAGTTTAAGAATCAGCCACATAAGAAGCAGTTGTCAATCGTTCTATGAATTTCTTCGATATTTTGATGCACTCGGTTTGTTTTCCGTAAAAGAATAGCCTGATGCGATTCGAGGTGCTCAGATGCCGTACACATACCGTCTACCGTGCGTTGGGTAAAGGGTCATTTTTTCAATAGTTGGCCTACCGAGTAGTTATTTTCTTTTATTTGCAGGAAATAACCGTGCGCGAAGAAAATGCATTCGATCTTTGGGCATACAATAACGCGAGTTATGAGCGGAAAAGTTATTCTGATTAACAGATGATAAGCACGCGAGAAGCTTATTATATTATCGATTTGAGACAACAATAATGAAACCTAATTCACCTTCTACTAAGCAGTATCCAGTCAAACATGTGTAGGTTTTCTTAGATGTTGCAATAATCAGTCTGTCTGTTCCCGTTTTTATCTGAAACTTTCTTGACCGTATCAAGAACACCTTGAAACACAAGAAATATTTACGATTTATTCCTCCTGAAAAGCTTTGTTTGCTAGAGGAAGATGCCTATTTAATTTATTGATTTCAATATAACAAACATCTAGATTTACCTGCAGAGTAAAGGGGATTATTGTGAATTATCTTATAAATGAAAAAAATCGATCTCCTTTTAAACTGCTTTCCCTTAGCGCAACCTTTTCCCATCGGGGATTCCTCATAAACCAAACGTAGGCGTTTTGTTCATGCAATGTTGTTCGTTTAGTGAGAGCAATGCATCATAGGTGACCTTGTCAGCCTAGAGTGGTTTGTTTCTGTCACATTTTATGAACAGTCATCCGAGATTGATCATTTATTTGTACATTCCCAAGTGAGAGTAAGCAACGCCAAATGGTTCAATTCTCGCAAACCGAAAGACAAATTGTGCGATCCATCATAGCACATGAACAGAATGCTTTGTGTTAAACTCATAACGCCGGTGCACCTCGCCATCGTTATGCTCGCTAAGAACACGGGTATCAGTGAAACTGACCGATCGGTGGAATTGCAGTCTTGTTTGTAATTTAAGTGGGGAAAACCATAGAATAAAATTTACACTCAGCGGTTTTTGGCATTGTTTCAAAGATTAATCGCTGTTATTCCTATGGCAAACCAAAGGTGTAAAACTTTGATAGGCACGCGTCGCAGTACGATATGCTTTGAGCAAATGGGCTAAGTCGCCTTGGAAATGTTTAGTTTGCATACTACGAGGGTAGTACAATTCTGACGGAATCGCATGATGACTTAACCCCCCAAGACCAGGTATTCTGGCACAAGCGCATGCCTGTTGATGCATGTATGTCTCAGTTGCAGGCGCCCAATGCCGTGGACATTGGTGACCAACCTTGCATGCGTTCGTCAGCAAACTTTCAACAATGGTCCCTGTCTATACCTATGAATTATATACCTGATTGATTAATCTCTTTGTATGGTTGCTTAACATATTTCACTCTTACTTTTATGCGAATGACTCCAGCGGGAGGGCAAGTTGGCTTCTTGGATGTCTCTGACTGCGGTCGTCCCTACGGTACAATCCGCAGCGAGGTCTGCACACCGCAAAATTCAGTTGTTGTTCCAATGGCTTATTCCGGAAATCATCTGAAGACCTCAGCGAACCACGTTCGCTTTGATATTGATAACCCACCTATTCAACTGACCACTAGAATGAAATTCCCAGTTCCAACAGGATGAAGACAACAGGCGCACTTTCGTTTATTCTTTCATCGGTCGGCGAAGAACATAATCAGATCACTGTAAGCAACGTCTATGGAGAAACGAAAAAAAAACTTTCGACTTCCATACAGTGCTCACCCGCAGCCGTGTGTGAGATGCAATCATACCACCTAATTTTTGCTTTGAAGCGGAGACACCAACGGTCTAAACGTTTTTAGCCGGTTTGTATCATCTGTCCTTAGTGGCCAGATATTCCATGCGTACGTAACGACTTGGCCCACGGTGGCGCGGTAAATGCGTGGCTTTGTACATAGGCTTATTTCGTTCCGGGAGCACACTGCTGTGCAAAGTGACTGAAAAGCTTTCCTGGTACAGCATGCGCGGAGCCCAACTTCGTCTATGGCTTGGATGATCGGTTGGATGGTAGAGCCTGAGGTAATTAAAGTGAAGTATCCTTTCCAAATTGTGGCCAATGCTGTCAATACAGGGCAATTGGTCCAGTGAATTTTCGAAGAAATTAGTTTAAAATGTGCTTGTCACTAAAACAACACTCATGGCCTTGCACACCATCCGGGGTTGGGCATTTTGCCTGCATGTTCGCCTGGCGTATGTTGATCACAACGGCGATGGATATCTCCCTCTGCCTGCGTATGCACCATTTTTCATTCTTCGACCAATTTAACATCCGATCACCGTTGCTTGTTGCATTACGAGAAAGCCTTACTGAGTTGCTTGCTCTTTTTACTTTCATGATGCTCACCACTGTCATACAGACGTTTGCTTTGCCGTCCTAACCTGGCTATCTGTCAAGCTAACACTCTGATGGTCTCTTCCACAGTTCCACTGACAAACCACTTTACTGAATTAGACCGTAGTGCTCAAACAGTCGAATGGTTTTTGCCCCGACATGTTGACTTACTTTTACCCGGTTCCTTCTGTTTGCCCATTTGGCTAATCACAGGAAGGATTTCAAATAAAACTCTCTATCATTCGCTTTATGATTCTTCCAATGGTAATTTACTGCCTTATTGTTCATTTAAGGGAGAGAGACAGTGGTCTTGTTAGATTAACAGTTTATTGGTGTAGTTAGTCCGCTGATAACCTCGGGCCTAAAATTGGTGCTTGCGCTTTGATTGTCTGCAGTTGCGCGGTTCGACATTTCGATCAATCGGCTAGGGTTAGACGATATGCAGCTCGACCATTAGCAACTTCTCTCGTCCATGCAGTTAGTCTATAGTTGTGGTAGGCATAATTAGCCACATCTTTCGTCCTCTGAAAGTGGACAATTAGTTTGTCATCTACGAGGTCTGCAAAGCTATCTGAACATCATTTGTTACTTGCCAATACTTTGATTACCTGGGTTGCACCAACTTCGTCCACATATGCCTAGACTTATTCAACATACTGTACTCCATTAAGGCTGTGAGCCAACCTGACGCATGCCGGACAACAACACACAAAGTGTTTATAATCATCACAGAATACATGATCGGAAACCTTCAAAAGTTGGACCAAACCACTTGATTCTACCAATTCGACGAAGCATTTGGAAAAACGGAAAAAAGCCGCCCCTAATGGTCACCTATGCAAATAGCCAAGTCCGTTCCAAATAGCCTGCGGCCTACAACCTGAATAGGGGGATATTAATTTTAATGCTCTTGCGTGATTAAATGAATTTGGCAAACGTACATACCACGCCAACTTATTTTCATAATTCATAATGCAATTTGCAATGTTAAATTTTAAACCTATGCAAAGGACGAGTATTTCATGTCAAATTGTTTGCGAATTTTCTCGGATCTTTGAACAGTGGGTTTGATATTTTGGGAATAATGACAAGAATTGATCTAATAAACATTAACAATGACACAAACCTGTAGTCAGAACATATGCCCCCATTTGCAGACAGGCAGAACAGTCATTGAACAAGATCATGGAAAAATTAGCATGAAACAGTGTTACTGATAGAGCGAAATAAAAATGGTTACACTGTCCTCGTATTGCTTTACACATACCCGTAGACATTTCTCACAACAATACCGTCTATTACGGACAAATTACACTTACCGATTTGTCCAAGTTCAAGGTCACGGTTATGGTACCATAGCACTCAAACATAGGAGCCTTGGTATTCTGAACACAGGATGGTCGAATTGGTCTCAAGTGAAGAGGCGGTCCAGAGGTGAGTTTCCGTATGAGTATAGAAACACTGGAGCTGGAGAAAACGAGTGCCCACTGATGGTCATTTTATTCATGGCCCCAAATTCTTACGTTTATTTAATGAAAAGTACTTTTCAAAAAAACCCTACAGATGATTTCACGCTGCACACAACCGATTATCCAGACATACTGAGCCACGATATTACCGTGCCGTTTTTGAACCTTGAGATTTCCGCTGCTTGTCCAAAAGAGCCTCGAGTTGTTAAAGAATCCCAATTTTCTTGATATGAATTTTGCAGTCACTTCACGGTGCTGATGATTTTGATGTTCAAAATAAACCACCGAGTAACTGATTGAGTTAGTAGCCACTGATTATCAGATCTGTAAGCTAATATGGGTCTTTATCCGATTTCATTTCCCTATTTCTTAAGGTTCATTCAAGATCAATCGGACAACCTTCAAAAGCCTAACGTATTGGAGCAAATGAGCACCATGAAGCCCTCTGAACTGAGAATGAAATCCGTCGGCGGTTTCCGGTGGCTTGAATGATGGTCGTCATGTATGAAATGATACAGTTATCGACCCACGGTTTGTTTCAGTTTTGAAAACTAGGTGAACTTGCTATTCTTCAAGTGCACGAGATTTCTTGGCCTTAAATCATTTACACCAGTTGAAAACAGTTTTCGCCTTTCGTTTCTTCATATTTGAGGAGTAACAACATCTTGTTCATCTCCTTCCTCGAGAATGAGTAACATTGAAGATTGTAAAATATGGGCACTCAACGAGCAGGATCTTTTAGATGAGATTCTGTGATACGATGATAGCAGAAGCTAACTGTTGCCCATATGGAGAGCAGGCATATTTTTTTGGAGCAACCTTGACGGTGTCATTATTGCACTAACGAAATGCACATGGGTCTACGCTAAGTATGGACGCATTTGATATCAGTTTTGTCTCATCCGTATGTGAAATGACTTTTTTCTACGTTTCCTGAAGTGAAATTTGGTTTTCATTCGTGGTATTCGAATTAGCCATAGCATTGCCGCATGTGATGTCAGAAGATGTTCATTAGTGGCAAAGATTAGATTTTAATCAATAAAACCAAACATATCCTGCATCGAATGAGCAAATGTCAGCTTTGTTTAAATGAAGTGCTCAAATTAGAAACTTCCCCCCAAAAAACAGCACTGACCGCCTGGTGAAATAAAACGAGTGGTATTTTTTTGGAATAATCGTACCAGGCGAAACAAACTCTTTCTCTGAAAAAAAATTTGAACAAATGCTCTGATGTCTTCAACATTAATTTGCTAATTTGGTTCATTTTAAAAGATGATACAATAATTGTAAAGTTTTTTTTGCCAAGTATTATGTCAGCATAGATTAAACAAAGTTTTGCCTGTGGATTTGTTTTTGCTTCCACATATATCAATGAAGAAATATATAAATTGCTTTTCAAACAATCACCCTGTCGATAAAACTACAATCCACTATCCCGAACGTGTTGGGTTGGAACCGATTAGATTCAGCCGCATCATGTATCACGCTGGAAACCATCGGATAGCTTTTTTTACAACCCAGACGTTTTGAATAGAGTCTACGTGATGGTTCGAAGTCTAGTTTTCCTTCACGTGTTCCCCCCTAAAGACTGGGTATGAAATTCAGACGAGATTGTAAGTTTATTAAGTGTAAATTGCTAGGTTATACTAGAACCATTCACAAAAAAATCAGCCTCGTGCTGAAGCACGTATAGTAGCCTAATGTTGTCGATATATACCGAGCAGGAAAATGTGTCGTGCGTGACCAAGTTTGAAGACAAATTCCACCTTAGTCAGACTCGTCTTCCAAACAAATGTCTGCGCACCAGCAAGCCACCAAATTTCATTTTACTAAGAAAAAAAGCAATTTCAACGGAATGAATGTGGTGAAAAGTTGGCAAACCAATATTGAACATTTTTAATGCTTTGTTAGGCCGTGAAAGAAATTACCCTAATTTGGAACTAGTGACCATGACATGTTGGTAGTGAATGTGCTGATCATTTCGACTATTTACGGAATGCCAAATTCCGTCATCTAGCTTTCAACTTTGCTTCATTAGGCTTTTGTTATCAAACAGAGGAGGATTTTTCATAAATTCCACGGTTCTGATAGCTACTCGCAATGCTAGTTTCTCAATGTCAGTATAGGCAAACGTAATGGAATGAACTTTCGTGAAATTATTCATCATATGACAGCAAAGTTTAACTGGCCATTAGGAATTCGTAGAAGAACTGTGCAGCTATTCCACCCTAGTTGAAATGGTCACCCAGGCACACACACAGTGCCCGAACCGAAAGGAGAAAGCTCGACAAACGACTGTTGGTTCAATATCTTGACCACTATTCTATCGAGCAGGTCCTTGGTGGTTTATTGAAATTGAACATACCGTCACAACATTACAGTTTCGACCCACAAAATATATCCTACTCTAACGGTCTTGTATGGTTTAACTATATTCCATTTCAGTAGTCATTGTTTGCATCATTTTCGAAACCACGAGTTTTGGATTAAAATATTCTGTCACTGTTACGTAACGCACCAATCACATGAACTGCCGTAGCAGTGGCATTCTGCGAATTTGATCAGAGATTACTGTCAGACAGTTATCATTTGTCACTATGTGCACTGGTGTATGTATGTTCGGCTCAGACGCTTATTAAAGGTTCAGGAAGAAAGTTCCTAACCTCCACGTTAAAAACAATGAGGAGTTTGCTAATATGATATTCGCTACTAAAGCTTCTTCATTTTTTATGAATAACTTTCAAGGCATATACATCCAGCAGAAAGATCTTGCAAAAATCTGTTTGAAACAGCGTTCTATATAATTCCTATCTAGCTGGCACCATTTTCAACTCATCCGCTTGGTCCTTATTGATAAAATTGGGTAAAATATTCCGGAAACCATGATTTGCTCAGATACTTTTGTATTTCCGACTGGAAATGTGTCTTCCAAAAGACGTTTCTCCCCTAAGACGGAAACACGATTGCCATTGGAACAGAAAAAATCCAGAAGAAAACAAAGCGCGCCTGTTTTATCAGACTGTCCCAAGCGAGGAAAGCAGTCAAAAGCAACTTCAGTCAGACTTGTTGGATCAATTTAAAGTGGTTTCCCAAAGCTGCCTACCTTTGTTGAACTCGTTGCTGAGTCAGATGTGTAGCTCAAAGTGTAAGAATTTCCAGTTACTAGTAACTGCTTGCTTAGACCAACTTTCCACTTTTTAAAGGACGTTGGCAGATCTTAGTTTGCCCGTAATCTTTAAAATATTGCCTGGTTGTTGAGTTTAATCGATTCTGTAATCTTGCAAAATTCATAGACCGCTGAGTTGCGCAGAAAAAAACGGCGATAACTAAGGGCTAAAGCTTTCATCTGTTTTTATAATAATGAACATCATGTAGTGAACTGGTCTCATAAACATTTGCCGTCAATTCCCTTTAATATCGTGAATCAATCTTATCGAAATATTTCAAAGTACTGTATCGGTGTGCATTCATTTTGTTTCATCTCGGGGAATTACCGACTCTCGTCGTCTAGGTAACAGGTTACAAATCGCGATTTCTAACAAGCACAGGATTGGCAGCTCCATCTGACTATTCTACAAACCTTTTTTCTGGTTGTTCGAACTGTATCACTGATCCATTTGTTTTATTGCTATCCACTTTGGTCATCGAACATCTTGATCACATATGGATCGGCCGACCATCTAGTCACACTGTGTGCCGGAATCCGTCGGTAGTCCATCGAGGTTTGGGCATAACTTCCACTGCCTTGTAGAATGACCTATGCTTCAGTGAGTATTGGACAACATCACCGCAACAAATGCTCACCGTTTAGGAAATTCACTGGCCCTGAGCTGCAAGTCGAATCACCAGTACGTGACCATAATCGGATTCCCGATAATTGCGGGGTTGTTGTACACTTTAATCAACTGTTACTTTAGTATTCGTAATAAGTGTTAAAATAGGTTTCTTGACTGACTTAAATTTTAGATTGCTTGCAAAAATTGAAAGAACCACACAAAACATGCCATGATGGATTACAGTGAGAGCAGCTCGCTTTTAACGCAGTCGACCAAGATACCGAAGGCTTCTGTTTATCTCTTTGTTTAGTCTGTAAAATTTGCTTTTCAAATATTGCAAATTAACGTTTCTGACACTTGCAGTCAATCCCTTTGTTTTTTTAATACAACTATCTTTTTGACAACGGGTGAACATCACAAAGACACACAATGTTTTTAGCACATTTTAGAATAGGTTTATGGAAATTAAGTGTAGAATTAATGCAGCACTTCGCTGGAACAGTCAGTGGTAGAACGGGGCCTGCCTTCCAACCGTGACCGTTAATATTTACGCTCAAAATGATGATGTGCATTTTGGAAAACGAATAGTCGTCGCTTTCAAGATAACATCATCAGTATGAGCGCATAGCTAAACTAGAATAGAATTTAGCACGCTTGAAATTTTGACATCGTCAAGTGGATTGTCAGCTGTTTCCAAACGGATCGTTTTCTCGTCCAAGTCCGGCCTTCTTATTGTCTGATTAATAAAAAACGAATTTCAGCACACACGCAACCTATGCGCAGTTATTTGATTCACAAGAAAATTTCGAGATTTACTCAAATATGCACCTATGCCACACACACACACACACTCGATATCTTTACGGCCGAGAATTATTGTTTTTTTGTTTAATGGCGCAATTTCCAACCTCCCGGTTTTCCCCGTTTATCCGTTAAAATCTGCGATCCGCCGATAAATAGAATTTGTTTCACATTCTACGATTCTCTGTGTTGGTAGCAAAAATCTGACCGACTCATCACGCCATTCCCTCTTACGGTCAAAGAAAACTTCCCATTCACTTTTGTGGGGCGGTAGTTAATGCATTTTCCGGCTAATTATTCGTTTTACCCAAATGTCAGGACTCATGTGACATTTGTTCCCCGTTTTGCAGTTGACTGGGCGGATATCATGGGTAGTAGAGCTTGATTTTGCCAGATAATTACTGACCCTGTCAACATTCTAGTTGAACTCGGGGAGTAGCTAATCACGACGTAAAGTAGCGGACATTTTCGGGACAAGAAGATGGTTTGAAACCTTCCAATGTGTGTATTCAACAGTAGCGTTCAAGCTTTCCTTCACAGTGAGATGAATTATCACAAGACAAATATATTCTAAGAATAAGTTCAGGATGACTGTCTATTTTCCACGAGAAAGAGCATCAAATTTGTTTGTTTTCCTTCGTGCCAGGTTGTAGTTTAACACGAGAACACTCTCACGTTATTCGTTGTCAGCAGAAACAAACCGCGTAAATGTATTAAATGGTTAAATTGCTCAAAGATGAACATAGTCGGAACGCGAGTGCTTGTGAACATCATTATCACGCAACAATTTGGTACGCTGGATTCAGGTTTCACCCCTCGATATTTTGAAGTGAGTCCGTCGGGAGAACGAAGCTTAGGGCTCCAGAAATTATTTTATCAACAGTAGAAACTCAGTGATTGATTCATCTGTTCAAATGGGTGTTTTATTCGTAGAAATCGGGGGCTGGAACCGGTCCAAATCTCAAAGTAGACTGTATAAAAGCTAGTTCGATCGCTTTGTAATACGAACATAGTCCGAAAACTGGTCACGCACAAGATTAAAGTTCCAATAGGAGACTGAATTATTCTATCTGCAGGTTCATTTTAATCGTTGATCATATCGGCATCAATCTAAAATTTATTTATTTCAATTATTCCTCTTTATCTACTTCAACTTTTAGTCGTAAATATTCAAACAAGCCTACAATATGCACATACCTTTCGTGAGCATTACACAAGCATTTATTGTAATGTTAAAATACATCAAAATCATCTTCCCTTTCCGTACTTGACTGTGCTAAAAGCAAACTCCTTTTTGTAGACCTAACAGAATGACTGTTAATCAACTTGTTCTAGTCGACAAGTCTTCATTCTGTCCCCATATGCCGTATTTTTCTAATGCATATTTTGCTGTGAATTATTTATATCGGGGAGAGTCAAAAGTCCTCGGCTTCCTGTATTAGTCGAAAGTATATTTCAAGAAATGTAAACCATCCTAGAGAACGGTTATTTTCCGGATATACTTTGATTTATGAATTATGTTCCCCGCCCAGTCGGTGATTTCATATTTATCATCTATTAAAACGTAATTGCGTGCCAGTTAATCAAGTTTTCCGTCAGGCACTACTTGGATAATTTGTGATCAGTTTACCTTTTCAAGTCGCATTCGGCGTATTTTAAGAGACACTACAGCAACCTCATTCTCGATTTGCACGGATTACATATTGATGACTTGCATGAACGTCGGCGACATGCCGTGTGGCACGCGCAGACTTGGTCACTACCTTGTCTAGCGGTTTTTCAAATAGAATCTGATTGTTGATCTCTGAAAGCAAGAACCAATTTTATCATGTGGTAAGACAGAGGGAATAGACCGTTCAGTTTATGGATGTTATTTTCTGCATTTCGAAAGAGTTTCATACCACATTTGACCAAATGTTTATTTCGTGGATTCACTGGACAAAATGACTTGTATCTGCTTTGTTTCTGCTGTAATTCCACCTGGATCATTTAAAGTAAAAGTTAAAAAAATATTACAATGAATTAATCATTTTTGGAACGGAAAATTTAACCTTGAACACATTACTATGACAGCACCTATTTTCCTTACCAGCCATTTTCCCTTTGGAACGAACCACTTTGGTTCCATATTCTCATATAGAATAAATGACGGGAGTTTAATGGTTCAGCTCGGCTTCATCACCCGGACGTTTTGCTGGACACTTGATCTTTATTTATTCCCATTCAATCGGTACGGAAACGTTTAGCTGGTTCTTGTACTTTGTTTTTGTAACCGGAATGAATAGAGTCCCATAAGTTCAGTTGTAATCAAACGGGTGCCTTGATCGGATGTTAGATAACCTAAGCATTTAAGAAAGTGATCATATTTCCAGAGAGGTGACCACTGCGATCTCTGATGTATGTTGTCATGCTCCAGACCCAGTTGGTCTCAAATAGTTGCATCTCTTTCCAGTTACTGATGCCTCCAAATAATGGAAAGTTGTACTTGTACAGACTTTGTAATAAATCAGATATGCTACACATTTCCACCCTGATAAAGGCTGAAGTCAAACGTATGGGCACATCGTCTGATAGACAGATCGTGAGTGGCAACGACGAAGGACATCTTTAGCAAGGCATTTGATGTTTGTTCCGAGGGGAATTGAGAATTGAAGAATGTCCTGTAAGTGCCGAAAGTAACAATCTGTATTCCATCACCACTCCGTCTAATCATACTAAATTTGCATTTGTTAAAGTTAACAATACCTCAATTGTCCTTTTTCTAGAGAAGTATGTCCCAGTCACCAAAACTCCACGATGCAGGTCCTCAGGGTCTATCTTGATCAATTCGCGGCGTTGCGACTGTGATTGATGTACTCGATTCTCTAATTATCATATTTCTGAATTTCTCTTCTCTGCCAGGCCGTTGAAGATCCGGCACCATTATCCTACTCCAAAATATGATAATTCTGTAGTGTTAGCCAAAAGCTTTCTCGAGCAACGCCTAACCAAATACGCAAATTTTGCTTTCGTATCCCACTCACGGTCTGCAAAATGATCTTTTATATTTCCACAGGATATGCCTTCCTTTCCATGCCCTTTCGAATCAGTATCCGTAGGAATCCCATTATGTTACCCTTAGCACGTATCCGGACAAACTGCCATCTTGTTTCAGCCAACTTCCTGTACTGAAATCACTCAGTTGACGCGGTTTTCTTCCCGGTGAGTCTGAACTCTGATTTGAGGACGACAATTCGGTAATCCCAACAAGGCAGTCAAAATCGGAGATTATTTTGATCTGAAGCACTCCAATAGAAGCAAGTTGTTATCCACTTCAGATAGTCGGTTGTACGACGATGAGCCATTTGCTGCGCAGACTAATTCGACATTCGGTGGATTTTGCGAAAAGAAGAATCTATTGAGCACGCAAATCTAATTCAATCTAACTTCGAATCCTACCTATACTAATAGACACGCCGGGAAATTTCAGGGTTGTCATGCTTTTCAACTCGTCTGCATACCCGATACGACATGTAAGCTGATTTACAACGTGCCAACCGGAACAATAAAACGTGGGCAGCCTCTTAAATTTCCCCGTGGTCGAACTCGTTAGCTGACAATCTCGAGTTGAAATTGACAAAAACTAGCCTGAGAAATTCCAAGGGGGACATTAGTAACTAGCCATGGCAGATACTCGAAATCGGCTAAGGCCAACTCGCATGAAGTACCCCATCGGGAATATCCATGCACAAGCTGCGAGGAGAATAAATTAGCTTGATTTTTTCCAGCCGTTGTACTGCTAAAGAAGTCTACAGAAACTTACTTCACCAGGGGAATAATACTACTCATAATCCTTCGTACATATTGATACTTCTACGATCTAGTATGAAATACAATCAGAATTTAGGAACAACAACGCCGGTGTGCACGGATTGTGCCCCAGCAAACTTGAAGCATTCGAACTCTCAACATCATTTTGTTCATTTCTAGTTGCTTAAAAGTTATCATCTATGTACCATTTACCTGACGAAGACCGGGATCGCTGAATTGCCTCCAGTTAAAAGATTTGGAGTAGATGTATACACTCCTCAATTTCGGCCAAATACGAAATCGCACATTTGCGTTATTTGTGCTATATCATTCCGCTAAGAAGTCAATGTCCAAACATTTCGCTTAAGGGTAAGCTGTTATAATAACCTTGGTTGTCACTGGCAAGATGCCTCTGTTCGCAAATCTAAACTTTTTCCAATTTGTCTACCTGATCATTCCGAAAAATTCTCCTCCCGGTATTCAGCTTACTCGGTGCTCGTTACAGTTGGTCCAATGTGGTTAGGACGTTTGAACGGATGGCTATAAATCCCAAAACGGAATGCTCAAAAATGCTTTGTCATGGTCTTGCAACTCAACTCAAAGACTAAACACGTTCCTTTAGTGCAAAAGGGCCCCCGTGCTTTTATTCGGTTCCTTCCGAGATCAAAATCTTAGTCAGTTGAATCAATTTCACATCTGTCAATTCCATCCAGCAAATTTTCTTAGTGAGAGAGTGGACATCCTTTGAGGCTTTCAGATCAGGTCCTTCATCTTGCTTCATTCCCATTGAGGATGAAGCGGTCTTGCAGTCCCTCCACCGTGTTTAATGATATTTTGAGCACGGATTCTGCATCGAGATTAACTTTGCAATCAGACTCACTATGAGAGTGCCCAAGTTAACCAAAACATTTGGATGCGAAGGTTATAAACTTAGCGAATTCGTTAACGTTGCGGCCTTGTATGCCTACATAAACTTTGACGCAGTGTAGCAGCTACTGGTCCAAATGTGTTGCAAATTTGTGCCTTGTGAGTTACTGTTGTTTTTAACTTCAACCTAAATTTTTAAGACAAGGAAATACTCTGGAAAATATCCGACCGTAAATAGCAACAGTTGTGTGATACAAACAGATACACACATATAAACATGCACAAAACAAACCCCATTTCACATCATACTTGACTCATCTTAGACCAAATGACTTATTGCTATCGATTTTCACTTGTTTATTAGTGCTGTAGAAGAACGGTGCTCTTTGACCCCACTCGTGGGACCAAAGGCTTGCCCGTTATGACTTACATTTAAGTGACAATCGAATGCAAACTGTTTTCTTTTTCACAAAGGCTACCAACGAAAACCCAAGTTAACTCGTACTAACTGGAAAGAATACCTAGTGGTATGTACGTCACGTGACGCCGATCGTTAGATTAGATTGGTATGCCCTCTGCATCCAGCTCTAGGGAAGGCCAGTCGACAAGTACACCACTCTTTCGTAAGTCTGTTGCCTATATACTGGCGAATAACATAAACAAGGAAAATTGTTTGCAAACTTCTTTCGGCCAAACACCGGCCTAGTGACATGTGGAGTGACCGATGCGAACATCTCTGACAGATGTTTACCGGTTTACAGTGAATCAAATGATTACCCTAGATTATAAGTAGTTCTTCATTAACTTCGGGTTTGTTTTGGAATATGGTCGATTAAGTCTTCCAATGAGATCACCGTTTCCGTCTTCCTAAATGCTTCTTCTTCCGTTTACATCATGATTTTAAGTTGTTGGTTTTATGTCAATGGTTTAAACTTATCATTGGAACAAATCACACACGGGGCTGCCAGCTCCTGTTGAGCAGGAGACCACGCTCAGTTTGATGATCTTCATTCCATGACCCATTTGGTTGCAACATTTCCTTTATCACAGTCAGAGTCAAAAGTGATATCGCGATAAGATGTTTCCTCGGGGTTCTGGTTCCCATATGTTTTATTATGGAATATTTTGGATTACATAGAAGTTTCCCCTGGCACACAGTAATGCAAGAATCTTTCGATGCTGTTCTACCTTAAATTAAATTTACGCCAGTACAAACTGTAATTACTCCTCATTAGTGTCTTTGGATTACAAACGAATCAGAAGTTCGAGTTTATCATGCTTCCGTAAGTCTTCCGCACTCGCTATGGACGCAGCTCCTAAGTTGGTATGTAAGACTATTCCCTAGATATTGATTAACTGAAAACGACATTCTTTATCTTCTTCTACTCATTCCGTATAACATATAGAGCAGCCTAATCTCGGAAGTGCATTCGTCTTTTCTGTCGAGAGTTCAGCTCGTAAATGGCTTACTTCACTTGTTGTTGGAGCTGATCGAGGCCCGGTTTAAACAGCTCTTCATAGGCGCTGTTAACTTTGTCAATTCGTATACCCGGGGAGCAAGTATGAACAGATCATTGTTCGACAATTCTTTGACAGCTTCAGTTGAGAAGATAAAGCTCGGTGTTATCGTCGGTACTTAGTTTCGTATTGCCTCATCAGCCTTTTTACACGTTTCCGTATACTATCCGGCCAAATCCAAAGAACCATCCATGAACAACGCTGTCCTCTTTGGCAGACTGAAAGGATGCCTTATGGGGTGATTCTTGTTCCTTGTATCGCTTGCCTAAAGGCATCGTCTGAACTGTGGAGTCATCTATTTTTATTATGTTCCCCAATGAAGTTTATTAAGTGGTCTCGGAATATATATTCGAAAATGGGGATTTCATCACGTGTTTCCTGTTTATCGGTCTGTTTAGGGATTGGAACCATATTTGTAAAAATCGATATACGAACAACCGTATCCAGCTTCCATGATCCCTAGTGGAACTCTAAGCAGTCTTGTTACCAAAGTGCTTCTCTTCAGTAGCTTTCTGCCTGCAAGGAAACATTTTCTAATGACTAATCAAGAGTTTGGAGGGTATTCATACCCCACTGGCTGCAACAAATGAAATGTGGTCGTTTGCTGCAACCAAGCTCTGATTATTCATCAGACTTATTCAGTATGTATATGTATATGTATATATATATATATATATAAACCCAACGTAAAAATAACATAGGTATATTGCACAGAGAAACTGACAAAAGGAGCATCTTATCAAACTTAGATTACACTAATCTGGCTACCTCAGATTCATTCACAGCCGTAGAATAAATCACGAAATTTTCATTAGTTGCCTAACCACCAAAATTCGTGTACCCCGGTTTCTTCAAGTGAGATGACATCACCAAGCTTTTGTTGTTACCATTAGGTGCCATATGCTCGAAGTTCACAGACGATGCGTCAAAAAGAAATGATTTTGAGTGAAGAGTACATTTTGTAAAATTGCTCCAGGTTAGATTGGAGCAGAACAGATATGGTGACAGCAGCTATAGGTGAAACGAAAGATTCTCGTTTTGCATACCAAGGAAAGAACATACAGATTTTAAGTTAGATAAGATTAAGACAGTCAGAAAACTACTACCTCAGGAATTAGTATCCATCCGACAGTTAACAGTGAGGTTTAAATAGGTCAAATTCCATCAGCGATAGCAATTATGTTGTTCCAAACAGTCGAAGAATCTGGACGCTATAGATGTCTGACAGAATTGCTGGTAGCAGTTTCCTGTAAACAGCTAGTTAGCTGCTCGATAGACTTGTTTCGCGCTTGCCAACTCCCCCTCAGCTTAGTCACATGCGATAGGATTCACGTGGTCTTTCGACGAAAAATGATATTTTTTTATTTACACAATTGAATCTTGTAGCATCGTATGACCTCCGATTCGAAATTTAAATTGCCTTGACTTTTATTCGTCAAATTTTGAGGATTAGTTAAGTCGAAATCCCTCGGTTCCGTAAGTTAATTACCATCTAAAATTAATATGTTGAGTTTCTTCGAGTCCAGCTGAATAGGTATCAAACTGAACGGTTTCAAAGCTCCTATTATCAATAGAGATATGTCCCTCAACTTTATCACCGCGGAGACCAGAATATGGCATGACAACGCTGTTTTCAAAACGATTCGGCTGTTGGACACTCTAAAAGCACGTCGTTTGTTACCATTTTGAGTTCTCATAAATATAATATTGCAATTGCTTTCGAGCCGAATTCACGAAAATGTTCGACAATCAAACGTTGTGCACAATTTGACGGAAATTCTCATACGTTGTCAGAACAAACGCGGTGAAGTCAATTTTTATTAACCCCTCACAATTGCTGTGATTGACTTGTTTTGTGGAACAAAATGATTACTGGAACAATTTGGCGGTGAACTCCCCAATTCAAGTTCGATACAATCATTTTCGCGCCGCGCTGTGACAATTTACGGCCATGAAATTTATTTGCGATGAGGTCGCCAGAACGAGTGAAAAATGGGTCAAGAATTCTCGTTCACCTGCAAACCATTTATGTTAATTACACGGGGACGGAACCAAAATGTTCTTTGTCGCAAACGAGTACTCATAAATTGGTTTTCAAGTTGAAAAATAGGTGGAAAAATAGATAGGCACGAGTGGATAAGTGGGGGAATACACTGAATTTAGTAGATAGATAGATAGATAGATAGATAGATAGATAGATAGATGGATAGATAGATAGATAGATCGATAGATAGATAGGTAGATAAATAGATACGTAGGTAGATTAGGCATTGCAAGATAGGTAGATAAAAAGATGCATAGGTGCGTAAATGGATATACAGAACGGTATAAAGATAGATAGATAAATCGATTAATTAATTTATAAATAGATAGATAGGTAGACAGGTAGATGGTCAGGACCAGTCTGTTAATTTTCTGTTCATACATTACATACCACATACTTTTTCATGTGATGTCTCCCTTCTTCTCCTTTAAGATTCCAGTCACTCTGATTTTCATTCAGCAGAGATCTAGTGCGTCTTTCTTATTTGAAATATAAAGACAAATCAGGATTTGCAGTGGTTGTTCACCTCTTTGTCACTGACTATCGGAAATCGATCATGCAATATGAAGCTCAACAGCAAATGGACAGCCAACTCTCGTTTGAGTGAATGAATCTGAGTTTATGATGATTTCTGCTCTGCGCAACGCATCAATAATTATTACTATTTAAACATGGAGCTGTTTTGAATAATGACGTAATTTAGACTACTCTTACCAAAGCTCTCCATTTATCTGGAGGAAATGTCACTAGTAGCCTCGTCTTGGTTGTTAATACATCCCATGAACGATTGAATGTGTCACAGTAGCAATGTAAATTCATTGCTTAGGCAATTTTTGGATTTAAATCATATGCTAAGCTTAACGAATTTGTTTCGCGCTTGTTTGAGTTAAACTAAGACCTCGCAGTTCATTCGAAAGCTGGAGTTCAACGTTTGCCGATCGGTGAATTCACACGTCACTGAAAGAACGTATATAGTGCAAGAAAATTGGAACTGTTTTCTTGTTCCCAGTTATTCATGCAAACAAATTCTAGTCAGATGGACCGCAGTATTTTATTTTTGCTTGGCAGCTTTTTCCATCTTCGACATGCTGTCACGCCATGAACCGGTACTAAATGACGATGCCATTTTTGTTTTTTCGCCTTATCAATGTCCCATTTTCCTGTATTGGCTACATGATTTCTGTCCCTGACATTTTCAAGAAAATCAAAAGGGACAGTTTTTTTTCAAATCAATTATAAATTATGGGTAGGACAGACTTAACCAAAACAGCATCTTGAGTCAGATGTATCGCTAACCAACAATGTCGCGTAGAACAAAGCGACAGAATCTTGATGGAAAGATGGTTTGACTCATCAGTGGCCCCTAGAATGTGATTCGGGTGCCAAAAGTCTAACTTACTTCCTCTTCATCTCTTCACTTTCAGCCCAGTTACTTTTTTCTCGACATATTTCATGCAAACTATCCGTTTTCAGTGGGATAAGTGATGGTTCAATTTTACACAGATAAAATATTCCCAAGGATAGATGATGATAATCTTTGCTGCTGGGGAAATGTGGCTCTGACCGTGAATAACGCTTTCATTGCTCCTGGTGCCATGCAACTGAGATTAATTGCTCTTCCTGAGTGCTGCAGACGCGGTAGTCTTGTTCCAGTGCCTATATCTCGCATATTTACTGTTTCAGCCAAACGTTTTCTCCGGGATCAAAGTAGTAGAGTATTCTGCCCGTGACTTTTTACATTTGGCAGTAAAACTCGTTGATAACTTAGTCCAACAAGTTGAAAAAATTTAGCTCTCGCTGCCTCTGGCGTTTATCGTGAATGCAAATCATTTGATAGGTTGATTAGCCTCCTGTATTTGATTGTCATTCCTCATTCCTACTTTGTACAACGGCGACTTTTTGTTGCACGACAAATTAATTTTTCTGGCGACAGAACAGCACACGTGACTAGGCAAGGGAAAATGAAATCTCTGATTAACAGTTCGACATTTTTTCAAGTTGCGATTATTTTCACGTTTCTTTCCTATACAACAACAATTCTCATATGTTTAAGCATGATGTCGATTTTGTGATCCGTTAGAACCAGTAAGTAAACAAACATTTCCATGGCACTTCCAGAAATTCGTTCCCATTTTACGATTCTTTT